>BQNB010145575.1:0-16698 GCA_026074375.1 Tanacetum coccineum
GGCCTCTCACCTTGAACTTCAAGAATCTTGCCATTCGGAAGAGGAATACAGACAATCTTCTCATAACAATCGATGAGAGATTGGTGGTATGCCAACCAATCCATTCTAATGATAACATCAAAACTTCCTAGCCGGGTTGGTAACAAGTCTATTTTGAACACGTGATTGCACAAGACTTAGGCGCAACTACGTAAAATGGTATTGGTGCTAACAACTTTTCCGTCTGCTAATTCGATTTCATAACTAGTATTTAAAGTGGCTGGGGCAATATCAATAAAATATGTAAACGCAAAAGATACAAAACTCTTCTTAAATCTCCTGGGCGGCATGATTCTGGCAACACAAGTACACAATTCATTGAGAATTTGTAAAAGTATGCAGAGTCATGGCACATGGTAAATAATGGAGAATGATATAAATAATCATAAATTAATCAGGATAGTCGATATTTATATAACTGATCGATAGAAATAGATATTGATATGTCAAAAGATAGACGTAAGAGATCGAATTTAAACCAAGTATTATATATAATGCAATAATGACAATCGAAAAAGTAAGTAAGGATCAGGAAATACGCGCGCGTGGATATCAGATAGCGATGAAGGATTCTGTATTTAAAAATGAAAGAAAAGAAAACCTTTAAACTTTGTGGTTATAGACTAGGTTTTGAAAATGACCCAGTTCCCTATAACCTTGGCTCTGGTACCATCTGTAACACCCCCAAAATCAGGTAGCAGCGGAATGGTAACAATGGGGTGCTACGTCAAAGTACAACAATCAAGATATAGGAAACGACCTTAAATGGACGTTTTAAGATAAGATTTCATTCGATGCCATAGCAAAATATCAGAGTTCATACATTAGGTCCCATATGTTTTAAAAGTCATAAACATTTCAAGTACATATTTAATTAAACAAAAAGCTTCATAATACCAAAAGATGACTTAAGTTTTTAAAGATAATAAAAGTTGCATTGAATATAGATAAACACAGAATCCATCTTCATTGATATCCGCCACGGCTCCCGTCCAATCTTCATACCCTAGGACCTGAAATTACATGCTAAAAGTCAACACAAAGGTTGAGTGAAATCATAGGTTTATCGGTAAAAAGGGTGGACCACAAGATCGAAGTAATAGTAGACTCTGAAACACATTCAGTAGTCCAAAACGTTATTATTGCACAAGAGCTCAATGACCCCGAAGCCTAACTAGATTTGTACTCCCATTCAGAATATAGGAGATGCCTTGCCAACAACCTAACACCTCTCATTTTAAATGCACCTTGATCAAACTAGTGACCCAAGAAATTTGGATTGTCAGTCCCGATAGATCTATCCACACACTCAAAAATAAGGACTCGCGCTTACTACAATAGCAATTTAACGGTTCATGAAAAATAGGGACTATCATTCACGGCAATAAAGGTAACTTAGCAATAATATTCAGGCAGTAATCTGGATAGCATACACTTTGTAAACACTTAGAAAAACACTTGTGTCCAATAGTAAAACAAGCAATGTAATTCACCTTGTAGGTTTTGTAAAACAATCACGTAGTAAAAAGGGGGCTATGAACTCACCTCGAGTGAATGGTAATCAATAAGTATTCACAATAAAAAAATGAGTCACGAAGGAATCCGAAGGAAACTTAATCCAATATAGGTCGTATAAGTACTAAACACTTTAATTATTTATAGGTCGTATAGCTCATCATACTATCATTTGGGCTATCATATCATTTGGGCTATCATAATTAAGAGGTTATGTAGTGACGTATGAGGAGCTAGGACACATTAAATCGTAAATCCAACAACTCGTCGATACGTCACCCCGAATAGGCCTCATTATGAAACTCCCTAGTAATATAGTAATTTGATTAACTAATACCACATATAATTCTATATAGCTATATCACCATCTAATCGTTTTAGTGAAATCATATTTATAAAGTAAAAACGTTTATAAGTATACTTTAGTAAAACTGGCGTAACTTTCTCGTTTTAAGTCCGTTTCTTTCGTTTCTTACGTCCACGCCTTCGTATTAAGACGAGTTATCAAAATATAACATTTTCAAAATCTGAGTTTTCTGATGAATAGTGATTTTTACTGTTCATAACAGTTATATATTTATTTTTATAGATTTAGTTATCGTAAATGTCGTAACTTATTCGTTTTAACTCCGTTTTTAGCGATTCTTTCGAGCACATTCTCGTAATTAAATGTTCTATTTATTTATGATGTTTTTCCAAAAATAAAGTCCCTGATGAACAGTAACTTTTTATAAAATTATTTTTATAAAAGTATTAATTATCGTAAACTTGTAATCGTCGTATCTCCTTCGTTATAAATCAGTTTTTCGAGTTTCTTACCTTTTTGGAATCGTCATGAGACGTACTATTTTTATAAAACATAAAATCTATGCTTTGGTTTTCAAACCAAAACAGCCCCTTAATAATAATTAGGTATTCATATATATAAACTTGTTTTATATACTTTTTCAACTTAATAAAATATCATAAGTTTTCCATAACCCTTTTTATCATATGTCATACATATTATTATGTCCATTAGTCCATGATATATTCAACCACACCAGGTTATATGTCGAATCCAAACAGAAAGTTTGGATGTGTTTCATAAAAACATGTTTTAAAAGCATCCTAATGGTGATTTTACTACATAGAACTTATATACACATAAAATGATAAATGTAAAGACATAAAGGGTTTTAGGTAACCTTAATATGATGTGTGGTGATGAACAACAAGATCTACATACTTGTTTAGCAATAAAACCCTAGCTTGCAACTCTTGAAAACCCTAATTCAAGCCAAAACCCTAATCTTGCTTTTCTTGCTTAGATACTTGTAAACCTTTAGCCAACCCTTGCAAACACCTTAGGTTATCATAGGAAGGATGTATGAGTGCTTGTATGGTCTTAGAAAATCAAGCTATGGATTGTTATATTGGGGGTTTTTGAGCCGTGGGCTTCAAAGAAGAAAAAAGGAGAGATTTTGTGTTTTACACTTATACAAATGAGATGTGTGTGTTCTAATTGCTAGTTACTTTCCTTATATACTTCTTGTAGCTAGATGTAATAA
Organism: Tanacetum coccineum; assembly: GCA_026074375.1. NCBI lineage: Eukaryota > Viridiplantae > Streptophyta > Magnoliopsida > Asterales > Asteraceae > Tanacetum > Tanacetum coccineum. Next base: position 3,105 of record BQNB010145575.1, read on the forward strand.
GGAATAGGTTCATAAAATACATGATGAGGAAAACAAGGAAGAGTTGGTCATTTTTCCTAGTGAAAGTCTTGGTCTAGGTATGGGCTTTGCTTGCAAAAGTCATAAGGTTTAATGACAAGTGATGTACAAAAGACCAAGTTGAGATTTTTGTGATATTTCTTGATGTGTAAACACCAAATCCGGTTTATGCATGCATATGTGTAAGATATTTTGTTATTTTTAGGTATTGGGTATAAATGTGGGTATTTGTTGAAGCGTAGAAAAGTTTTGGTGCTTCCGGGTATGCCTAAATGTATTTAATTGCGAAACGTAAACGTTTTACGCAACCAATAAAAATAAAATATAAAAAGTTGATTATTACTTTCGTAAAAATAATATATTGCTTGCTTGACGTAAACTTTAATTCGTTTGGTGTCCGTTTAAGTTAATTGTTGATTTTTAGTTTACGCGATTTAACTTTAACTATTAAAATTAAAAGTAAACGCGTACGAGCAAAAAAAAATTAGTGAAATATATGACGTCGTAAATGACCTGAAAATACGAAATGTTACAAGTATGAACTTTGGGGGAGTAATTGGGGGTTCATAAGTCATATTAGTAACCTGTGGAATTTTTCCAAGAATTATAAAGATGTATAAGTGGTGCGTTTAGGGCGTGCAAGTGAGTCTAAAATTCTGCTCAAATCCAGAAAATTGAAAGTGTAAGAATAAAGTGTAAGCTAGTTATGTAAGAATTTAAAAAGGTACAAAATGAGTTTAGAACATTGATAGATCGCTTAGAATCCATCATAGTTGAGGTTACACCCTATTGGAGTGATGACCAAAGTGATGTTAATATCCGTACGTTTTGTTATTTAGATCTTTGTGAAGCTTCTTGGAACCTTTTTGGATTAAGCTAAGCTAAGGTGAGTTTCATAGTCCCACTTTTACTTGTTTTAAACTTGGGATGGAAATGATGCTAGTATGGAAATGTTTTGATTACTGTGATAATATGTTTAAAGTGATGCATGGACTTTATGTGGCTATTATATGTTACGTGCTACATGTTTGTGATGTGATACGCTCCATGGCTTAGTGATCAATTGGAGTGGTAGAGTTTTGTGGTAAGTGTCAAGGCTATAGTGATCAATTAGGTGGATTTATGGTATGCTCCAGGCTTAGTGGATCATATTGGAGTTGTTGCTGCCGATAGTGACGTACTTCGTAATCGTTCGTGAATGGTATTGGTTTGTCGATTGGATCTTGATTTGGTTACAGTTAGTTATATGGTAGTTCATTTTTATTGTCATGCAGTGTTTTTCATTTTTCTCAGTATTGATTAATTGGATTTTATATAGTGTCTTAAAACCTATGTCTCCTCACCAACTTTATGTTGACGTTTTTTTTTTAAGCATCATTTTCAGGGTGAGTATCGTGATGGATAAGATGGATGTTAGGAAGAGTGGCCTAGGGAGGACTAGGCTTTGCTTGTGGAGTTTTCTTTTTATAGTCTTTTCAGTTAATGACGATACTGTGTGCTTGTTAAGCTTGATTGTGGAGTGTTGTTTAGTATTGGGAGTATTTTGTTTCTGTGTATGAAATTACTTTAGTATTTGCAGTAGAATATCTATCTAATATGTTAGGTATTGTCTTGAACATAATGTCCATTTTGATTATTTCATAATGTCCATTTGATTATTTCTTTCATTTAGATTTCTCTATAGTAGACACCATTGTGTTGTGATGATATCTATGATGTTAGGCCTCGTGTTTCCGCCTAGGCGGGATGTGACAATCTCTACTATCACCTTGGTCATCTCCACTACCTCAGATTCCCTCACAACCACTACCACTTCTACCATCATCAATACATTTACCACCACCTGTACCTACATCATTACCGTTACCATCATCACCACTACCACCACTACCAGCCTTAGTATTCATTCCACTACCAGTCGACCGTAGGGAGGACATTCTTGAGGCCGAGTTACCACCTCATAAGAGGTTATGTCTGACTGCTCCCACATCGAGGTATGAGGTGGTAAAGAGTTCGACTGCTGCTCCTAGACCTACTAGAGGTCATAGAGTAGACTATGGGTTTATAGGTACTCTAGAGGCCGAGACCAAACATTAGAGAGCCGAGGAGGTCGGCTATGGCATTAGGGATGTTTGGGTAGACCCCGACAAAGGCTGTTGAGGAGGTAGCACCGACGACTCTCAAAGGGGTCAATGCTAGAGTGACCGAGCTTGTTACAGTTTAGGAGTAAGACACTCAGGATATTTATGCTATGATCGAGGATGCTCATGACAGACAGACTCATTTATCACAGAGAGTTGACATATTGATCAAGGATAAACAGTTTCACCATAAGACTGCACTACTGTTGGATCAGGAGGCTCTAGCTTCTTGAGAGGCTTGGGCACACTCAGTGGGATTGAGTTTGGCAGTTCACTATGAGCTGCAGGCATATAGGACTCACACCCAGATTCAGGATTTCCATATCGCTTCACAGGAGTCATTGACAGCGACATTGATTGAACAGATTTCATCACTATAGGGACAGTTGTTAGCGGCTCTAGGACAGATTCAGGCACTCTAGGCTAGAGATCAAACTCATGCAGATGATCCCGAGGGCTCTGGTAGTTTTGCCTAGATTTACATTTTCATGTCGTATTCATAGCTATCATTATGTTAGCCAGCTAAGTATCATTTGTTTTATACCTAGCTAGCATGGCAGTAGGATCTGTATTTTTCATTTCTTACATCAGACAATCATGTATGTTTTCCAGTTATATATGATGTGTTGTATTATGTCATGTCGATCTCAATTCTGTTATGTGTTGTGATTCCAGTCATGTTATATAATCACTATGTGATGTGATCTTGTTATATATAATGTATTGTATTATGTTATGTCGATCTCAATTCTGTTATGTGTTATGATCCCAGTCATGTTATATAATCACCGCGTGGTGTGATCTTGTTATATAAATATTGTACCCATGTCATGTTGTGATGTTTATGAAAGCTCACGTATTTTATATTGTTGTGATTTAGAACAACATGCCACCAAAAAGAACCTCTGCTACTGCTACTGCGGCTGCTGCCTAAATGACAGCTGCTGCTATTGAGCAACTGATCAAAGCAAGAGTGTCTGCGGCACTTGCTAATCATGAAACTCTTTGAAATATCACTAATGGTCATGGCGACGGAAGCCACAATTCTAGCACTAGAACTAGAGGAATTACACGCACTCCGCGTGAGTATAAGTACAAAGATTTTCGGAATTGTCAGCCCCTTACTTTTAAGGGTACTGAAGGAGTGGTTGTGTTAGCACAATGGTTTGAAAAGATGGAATCAGTGTTCCACATTAGCAACTGTGCTGTGGAAAACCAAGTTAAGTTCGCTACTTGCACTTTCCTTGGAAATGCTCGAACATGGTAGAACTCCTACATGAAGATTGTTACTCAAGATGTTGCTTATGCTATGGACTGGAAGACACTGAAGAAGATGATGATAGTAAAATACTACCCAAGGAGTGAAATCAAGAAGTTGGAAATTAAGCTCTAGAACCTAAAAGTGAAAGGTACCGATATCACGAGTTACACTCTGCGTTTTTTAAGAACTTGCACTGATGTATGGGCGGATGTTTCCTGAAGAATCGGATGAAGTTGAGAAATATGTTGGTGGACTTCCTGATATGATTCGGGGAAATGTAATGTCATATCAACCCAAGACAATGGAGGAAGCAATTGAGTTTGCCAATGATCAGATGGATCAAAAAGTCCTCACCATTACTAAAAGATAAGTTGAGCAGAAGAGGAAGTTGGATTTTAATGCTGGGAACAATCAGGGGTACCAACAACAAAACAAGAGACAAAACACTGGGCGAGCTTACACTGCTAGGCCCAGTGAGAGGAGGGAGTACACGGGATCATTTCCCTTGTGTACAAAATGCAACTATCACCACAAAGGGCCATGTGCTCCCAGATGTAATAAGTGCAAAAAGATCGGCCATCTGGCTCGTGACTGTAGGTGTTCTGGTCCTAGTGGTAATAATAACAATCGTGGGAACTCCAGAACAACTCAGAATGCTGTCACTTGTTATAAGTGTGTTGTTCAGGGGCATTTCAAGAAAGACTGCCCGAAGTTAAAGAATGGAAACCATGGTAATTGAGCTAGGAATGGCAATGCTCCAGCAAAGGTTTACATGGTGGGCAATGCGGGAACAAACCCGGACTCCAACGTTGGTATGGGTACATTCCTTCTAAATGACCGCTATGCTTCTATCTTATTTGATACTGGTGCCGATAGAAGTTTTGTATCTACTACATTTAGTTCCCTAATTGATATCACACCAACTACATTAGACCATTATTATAATATTGAACTAGCCGACGGGAAAATAATTAGGATAAACACTATCATCCGGGGATGTACATTAAACTTCTTAAACCATCCATTCAACATCAACTTAATGCTCGTAGAACTCGGTAGTTTCGATGTCATAATCGCTATGGATTGGTTGTCAAAGTACCACGCTGTCATTGATTGTGCCGAGAAGATTGTTCGTATTCCCTAGGGAAATGAAACCTTAATTATTCATAGTGACAGAAGTAATCAGGGAAATGAGACTCGTTTAAACATCATTTCGTGCACCAAAACTCAGAAATATTTGTTAGAAGGACATCATATCTTTTTGGCACATGATACTATGAAGGAGACTGAAGACAAGTTAGGGGAGAAGCGACTTGGGTACGTACCAATCGTTCGAGATTTTCCTGAAGTATTTCCTGAAGATTTGCCAGGTCTTCCATCGACTCGACAAGTGGAATTCCAAATCGATTTGATGCCTGGTGCTGCACCTGTAGCACGAGCACCTTATCGATTAGCTCCTTCCGAAATGAAAGAGTTGTCGGAGCAACTGTAAGAACTATCCAACAAGGGCTTTATAAGACCCAGTTCCACACCTTGGGGAGCTCCGGTCTTGTTTGTCAAAAAGAAGGACAGATCATTTCGAATGTGCATTGACTATCGAGAATTAAACAAGCTGACGGTGAAGAATCATTATCCACTCCCAAGGATCGATGATTTATTTAATCAACTACAAGGATCCAATGTTTATTCTAAGATAGACTTGCAATCGGGTTATCATCAGCTTGCGATCGGGTTATCATCAGCTTCGGGTTATCAGAACTCGGTATGGTCATTACGAGTTCCAAGTTATGCCATTCGGTTTGACGAACGCACCAGCGGTATTTATGGATCTTATGAATCGGGTATGCAAACCATATTTGGATAAGTTTGTGATTGTCTTTATTGACGATATACTAATTTATTCAAAGAACAAGAAAGAACATGAAGAACATCTTAAGGCAATTTTGGAACTGCTTAAGAAAGTAGAATTGTATGCTAAGTTCTATAAATGTGAATTTTAGATTCCCAAGGTACAATTCCTCGGCCACATGATTGATAGTCAAGGCATTCACGTGGATCCCGCCAAGATCGAATCCATAAAAGATTGGGCATCCCCCAAGACTCCTACGAAGATACGACAATTTTTAGGTCTTGCCGGTTATTATCAGAGATTCATCGAAGGATTTTCGAAAGTTGCTAAGCCAATGACAAAGCTCACCCAGAAGAAATTCGCCTTTGAATGGGGTGACAAGCAAGAAGCAGCTTTTTAGACATTGAAAAATAAGTTGTGTAGCGCGCCTATTTTAGCTCTCCCTCAAGGAGTTGAGAACTTCATTGTGTATTGCGATGCGTCGCATAAAGGATTGGGTGCGGCGTTGAAGCAAAACGAGAAGGTTATTGCTTACGCATCACGACAGTTAAAGATCCATGAGAAAAATTATACTACTCATGATTTGGAACTTGGTGCAGTGGTATTTGCTATAAAGATTTGGAGGCACTACTTGTACGGAACCATGTGTATGGTGTTCATAGATCATAAGAGCCTACAACACATTCTTGACCAAAAGGAGCTTAACATGAGGCAACGTTATTGGTTAGAGTTGCTCAGTGATTACGACTGTGAAATTCGTTATCACCCAGGGAAGGCAAAGGTAGTGGCTGATGCCTTAAGCCGTAAAGTACGGATTAAGCCATTACGGGTTCGAGCCTTAGTCATGAATATAGGTTTGAATCTCCCCAAACAAATTTTGGAAGCTCAAATAGAAGCACAGAAACCAGAGAACGTCAAGAAGGAAGACGAAGGAGGTATAATCAGGAAGGATATACCAAATGAAAAGTTAGAACCCTGTACCGACGGAACTCTATGCTTAAATGGCAGGAGTTGGTTGCTATGTTATGGTGATTTAAGGACTATGATCATGCACGAGTCCCACAAATCAAAATACTCTATCCATTCGGGTTCGGACAAAATGTATCAAGACATGAAAAAGCTATATTGGTGGCCCAATATAAAGGCCGACATCGCCACCTATGTTAGCAAATGTTTGACGGGTGCTAAGGTCAAGGCTAAACACCAAAGACCATCGGGATTGCTGGTACAACCCGAGATACCTCAATGGAAGTGGGACAATATCACTATGGATTTCGTCACAAATCTTCCTAAGTCGTCGCAAGGTTATGACACCATTTTGGTGATTGTTGACTGACTTACTAAGTCTGCAATCTTTACGCCAATGAGAGAAACTGGTTCCATGGAGAAATTGGCGAGAATGTACCTGAAGGAGGTAGTCATGAGGCATGTAATACCTGTCTCAATCATTTGTGATCGTGACCCTAGGTTCACATCGAATTTCTAGAGATCACTTCAGAAGGCTTTGGGTACTAACTTGGATATGAGTACTGCTTTCCATCCACAAACTGACGGACAAAGCGAGAGAACTATCCAAACTCTCGAGGATATGCTACGTGCTTGTGTGATCTACTTTGGAAATGGTTGGGTTAAACATTTACCATTAGTCAAGTTTTCATATAATAATAGTTATCACGCTAGCATCAAGGCTGCACCGTTTGAGGCGCTATACGGTCGAAAGTGTCGTTCACCTGTTTGTTGGGCCGAGGTTGGACAAGTTCAACTCACCGGTCTAGAAATAGTTCAAGAGACAACCGAGAAGGTCATTCAGATCAAACAAAGAATGCAAGCCGCCCGTGACCGACAAAAGAGTTACGCCGATTTAAAGCGTAAGCCGATGGAATTTCAAGTTGGGGATAGAGTTATGCTTAAAGTTTCACCTTGGAAAGGGGTCGTACGTTTTGGCAAATGGGGGAAGTTAAACCCTAGATATGTTGGACCTTTCAAGGTGCTGGAAAAGGTTGGATCCGTTGCTTACAAGCTTGAGCTTCCTCAAGAGTTGAGCAGGGTTCACAATACATTTCATCTATCAAACTTGAAGAAATGTTATTCTGATGAACCATTAGCCGTTCCATTGGAAGGACATCATGTTGATGACAAGCTTCATTTTGTGGAGAAACCCGTGGAGATCATGGATTGAGAGGTCAAACGGTTGAAGCAAATCCGTATCCCAATTGTCAAGGTTTGATGGAACTCGATGAGAGGTCCTGAGTTCACATGGGAACGTGAAGACCAATTTCAAAAGAAGTATCCGCATCTCTTCACTAAACCCGTACCTGCGTCAAGTGTCGTGACTTGAGCCTTGAGGACAAGGCTCTTCTAACAGGTGGATACTGTAACATTTCTCATTTTCAGGTCATTTCCCGACTCAATTATTATCATTATTTATTTTTAGAGTTTTACGCGTTCGCTTTTAATTATCATCCTATAGTTAAATCGTGTAAACTAAAAATCAACATTCAACGTAAACGGACATCTAACAAGTTAAAATTTAGGTCAAACAAGTGTTATATAATTATTATGAGAATAATTATTAACTTTTCATATTTTATTTTTATTGGTTACGTAAAACGCTTACGTTTCGCAATAAAATACATTTAGGCATACCCGAAAGCACCTATACCCATCTATACTCAAACAAATACCCACAATTATACCCACTACACAAAATTAACTCATTTTATCACTTGCTAATTACCTAGGGCCGGATATACACAAACATATACACTTGATAAGTTAAACTTCACTAGTAAGCCTTCTAACCCCACAAGAGTACACTTACATATCACACATTACTAGAAATTGTCTAATCCTAGTACCTTAAAACCCATCTTGGCTGTTGCATTGTATGGGAAGGAGGAGAGGTGCTTACATTTTCTTACAATGTGTACCTTTAACCATGACTTAACCTTGGTTAGTTTAAGGTTGATGTAGGGTTAGCTTCTACATAAGACACGTATTATGTCCATTTATCACACACACTCTCATTCATTCACTAGAAAAATTCAAGACTCTCTCCCTACACACAAGCAAACCCACAGTTCAAAATAAGAAATTAGGGTTTCTTATAAAATCTCATTCTAAAGTATTACAAGTATTCAAGGGCTATTGTTAATCATATACAAGGTGTCTTGGAAGCTTGGTTTGGTAATTAAAGGGGTTAAGCAAGAAAGAAGATCAAATTAGGGTTTCTATTAAGTTAGGGTTTTCTAGTTGCAAAATTCGAACTAGGGTTTTGTTTGTTGGGTTTGATCTTGTTCTACATTCATTATGTTAATTTCATGTTTTATATAATTGTGTATAGTTAAATCATCACCTAGGTTTATTTTATGAAGTTATAAAATAAATACATGTACAAACATACACGAATTGCTTTTCTTTGTGACTAAGATAATGTTTAAAATATGTTAATATGTTTAAAGCAAGGATTTACAAGCAATGGAAAGTTTATATAATTAATTGTCAAGTTATGATTATTTATTTAATTATAAAGTTTAGATAAGTAAATAAATATGTTGGACAATTTTCTTGGACAATATAGACTTATTGTGATGGACACAATGTAGAGGACTTAATTTATATACCATGGATGTTAATTTATAAATTAGAAGACTTGTGGTAACTTTATAAAGTTTAAAAGTGTATAAAACAAGTTAATTAAACTCTAAATTGTTACTGTTCATTCGAACCCTAAAATGATTATTTCATGTTTTATAAAAATAGTACTTCTCATGGGGATCGTAAGCATATATAGAACTTGTAAATCCGAATTATAACAAAGGAGATATGGTGTTTACAAGATTATGAGTAAAAAGTATTTTTATATAAACTATAAAAATTCAAACTTGAGCAGAATACTTTATATTTTTCTTAAAAAGTACATATTTTTGTGATTCCAAAAATATAAGAAACTTGAAGAAAAAATAGATAATGAATTAGTTATGGATTTTACATGTTTTAAGTAATTAAACATGTAAAAGTAACTTTATAAAAGTATTTTTATAAAAACTATAAGAAGTTTGAATCTGATAAAAATGGGAACCTATGTTTATGATAAAATACAACTTATGAGGATTTTTAAAACTATAAAGTACATTAAAAATGGATTTATAACAAAGAAGATACATTATTTACAAGTATAAGTTAAAAAGTATTTTTATAAAAGTAAATTTATAAAAATATGTTACTATTCACGATAGTGAACTATTGGGAATTAATTTTCCTAAATAGAGCTTTTAATTACGAAGACGTGGGCGAAAGAATCACTAAAAACCGAGTAGAAACGAATGAGATACAATTAAAATACGATTTCAATAATTAAAGTTATAAAAAGTATTTTTATAAACTTTCACTTACTGTTACTGTTCATAACAGTACCTGACCATATAATAAATTTAAAATTTGATTAGATTTTTCAAATATGAATCCATACATATAAAGAACGTTAAAAACGGGATTAAAACAAGAAATATATGACGTTTTTACTAAAAAGTGATATTTATAAACGTTTTTAACTTTATAAATATTATTTTCTCAAACAATTAAATTATTTATATAATGAAATTATATAAATAATACATCAAGTGTTTTTGGCAAATAACAAATTGTTAGACAAGTATATCATTTTTACAATTGCAAATTACAAGGACATTTGTTTTACAAGTACAAATTAAATTGTTTAATTTGATAAATTAAACAAACACTTTTAGGTGGTGATGTAACTATATAGGATTATATGTGGTATTGGTTATTCAAAGTACATGGTACTTACACGACCTATAATTACTTAGGTTGCATTCGGTCTTATCTGTGACGTTTCCATTCACTTGATTCATATACTCCTGTTTATTCACTAAGGTGAGTTCATAGCCTCATGTTTTACAATATCAATGATTTACAACTTTTGGGGTGAGAAACATGCATTGTTTTACAAATTGGACGCAAGTGTACATTTTAACATGATTACGTGTTTGCCTAAGTAGCGATAACCCTCTAAGCCCATTATCATGAACTGTCAATTACTTAGTGTGAGCGCGAATATTATAAATAGATCTATTTGGGATTGACATCCCCGTTCAGGTGAGTAGCGCTCACTGTGCCGGTTTACCGGACAACGGACGTATACCATGTCGGATTCGGATGTTGCGGGTTAGAACATCATCACGGGCAATGTAGGCAATTTATATTGCAATTCATACATGTCGAGCTTCAGTGTCATGAACTTAGGGAAACGTAATTACACTTTGTAATGTTTGCATCTGTTGCATTATCATACACTTGGAAATCTTGTGGTCCTACATTATATTTCATAAACCTATGAATTCACCAACTTTATGTTGACATTTTAAAGCATGTTTTCTCAGGTCAATGAAGCACGATGTGCTAAGGATATATTGGGGATACTCTTTTGGGGGGTCATACAAAAAAGATTTGGAGTCATTACATCTTTGGATAATTGTTATGATCTAAAATCTTTGTTATCAAATGTTGAACAATTTAAGCCGTTTGCTTTGTATTAAACAATTTTATAAAACTAATGTAGTCGGTATTTTAAACCGACTCTTTAGAGTCGTTCTCATATTCTTGTGCTATTATCTTGAATAACGCCCCCGACACATTATTATTCGCCTAACCCTATTTGGGGGTGGTACATCAATTTCTCAATATAAACGATTAAGAAACAATTCTTTGCATAACTATACAAAATGGGTTAATAACATGGGATAAAATGATGCTATAAAAAAAGATGTTATTTATGTCATCAAATATCCCGGGCCCACTTGAATCCTACTCTGTCCTCAAGTAGCCTAAGTAATTTAATAAAAATGTATCTCTAAGGATATTTTTTCAATTAAAGCATTATCCCGATCCATTACAAGTACACAACCAAACACCTCACGAAATAGGAAGATGAAAACACTCAAATCACTCAACTAATCTATGTGGTAACATATAACTAATTCGCTCAATTGCTTGGTCGTTATGAGTATTCTATCATAAGCTTGGCAAGGATACACATCTCCACCACTAAAGCCAAGAAGTAACAAGTTTATAAAGGTAAATATGGGTTTTTGTGTTGGGAATTAAGGGCCTTTACAAAGTTAATACTGCTGAATCAACTTAGTATTGCTCAGATTATAACTACCAGTATTAACTAGTTAGTACTGCCAGAAGAAAGTTAGTACTGCCATTACTAAACTTAATACTGTTGGAGGACTTTGTACTGCTGCATGAAGATTACAACTGCCAGAAGAAGATAAAGACGTGTGAAGTAATATGTATGGACTGATTCAATGTATATCCTATATAGTTAGAAGATATGTTGATATCTTATAGAAGTTTAGAAGATTTGTAGTTATCTTGTAAAGGACTCCTTGGTGTATAAAAGGAGATCCTAGGTTATGGTTTAGCATAACACATCAATCAGTCTTTCTTTGTATTTATTGTTTCAAGGTTGTAAACCCTAGTACTAGATAGAGTACTCGTATTATTCCTCATAATAATATTGAAGCTTTTTGTTTATATTCATTGTTCATTCATTCTACTGCATTACAGTTTACTATTACATAGATATTCTTCTAAGTATTAAAGAGTAGATTCCGCATACTCTTTAGTATTAACAAAGTTTCTAGCATAGTTGCCTTTAATCTATTTAATACAACTAACCCTTTAACAAGGTTTGCAAGATCTAGCTGGGATCAACAAGTGGTATCAAAGCCTTGTGTTCTGAAACTTTGATCTAGAAGAAACAATCAAGAAGAACTCTTTTTACAAAAGAGATGGATCTAGAAACTACACAAACCAATGTTGCTGCAACACTGCCACTTCTCAAGCAAGGTGAATATGAGATGTGGAGAATCATAATAGAGCAATACTTTCAAATTCAAGACTATGCTTTATGGGATGTCATAGAGAATAGCAACTCTTTCAAACCAACAGCATGAACAACAACAAATGCTGATGGTACTTCTACTTTAATGATACCAGGTGCTGTTACTACTGAAGAGAAGACCCAAAAGAAGAATGATGTAAAAACTAGAAGTATGTTGCTGATGGCACTTCCAGATGAGCATCTACTAACATTTAATCAATACAAGGATGCCAAGACTTTGTTTGATGCCATACAAACAAGATTTGGTGGCAATGATGCCACAAAGAAGACACAAAAGACACTTCTGAAGCAGATGTATGAGAACTTCAATGCTCTAAGAACATAGTCGCTTGACTCTATCTTTAACAGGCTTTAGAAAATAGTAAGCCAGTTGGCCATCTTGGGTGAAAACATCTCTCAAGAAGATCTCAATTTAAAGTTCTTAAGAAGTCTACCTTCTGAATGGAACACTCATGTTGTAGTCGGGAGGAATAAACCAGATCTTGACTCAATGAGCTTTGATGATCTCTACAACAATTTTAAGATTGTTGAACTAGAGGTCAAAATAACTGCATGTGACATCCGTCAATTTTGAGGTCAGTAACCGAAAGCAAACGTATGATATTTGACTCTCTTAATTAATTATGGAGTCACTTTTATGTGGTTACATTTCTCTTAGCAATTAACGCTTGATTTTGATGCAAATCGTATTCTCGTCGCTATTTATTCCGAATTTATAAATTCTATTTCCTGATTTTATAGAATTTATTTTATTATTTTTAGTCGATTTAGTAAAAATCGTCGTTTTAAATATTCGCGAGTCGAGCTTTTGATATTTATCCGTTTTATCGATCGAGAAATCAATGAATGTCATATTATAGCCATGAGAGCTCATTTAATTTATCAAATATTTTATTTATTTATTTATTCATGTCAGGCCGAACCCAATTTAAATATTCTGTTTTTATAAAATTTAGCGAGTCGGGTTAAAGTTTAGGGCCGAGTTTCAAAAAAGTGTAATGTTTAACAAAAAAATTGGGCCGGAGCCCTTCCCCATTTTCTTTTAATTTTCGGCAGCCAAGCCCACACAACAACACCCATATTTTTTTACATCAACAAGCCCATTCATATTTTTATAAACTTTACATTAATTATCCCAAGCCCACTTCCTTTTTTTTAACAACCGAGGAAACAAGCGCACCCTTTATTTTTTTATATAAGTCGAAACTCACACACACACCCCTAAATTATATCGACAAAAATATATATGCTTCTCACTTGTTCTTCCTGTTCGAGTAAACACTAACAATAATCACCAATTGAGCCCTCGAGTCTTCATCAAAACCACTCAATCATATACCAAATTGCTCAAAAAAATACCCCTAATCTTTCCCCTCAAAAAAATTAAACATGCA
>BQNB010145577.1:0-16698 GCA_026074375.1 Tanacetum coccineum
TCTATTTTTAGTAACTTTCCATTTTTAGTAACTTTCCATTTTTAGTAACTTTCCATTTTTAGTAAGTTTCCATTTTTAGGGTTAAATATGACAACTTTCCATATTTTAGGGTTTAATATGCAAAATCAATAATTTTCAAGGTTAAAAGTGTAAATATCAATGTTTCACATTTTATTCAAATTATACCTTCCATTTTCTATTTGTTTATTAATTATTTAAACATTATCTTTAATTATCCATAATTACAAAACAAGCCCTTATAGATTCAATTATGACAAAATCATACTTTATACATTAAATACTAATGAAACCTTATACTTTTCAGAATTTACAATTTCAGTCCCTCTATTTTAATTAATTAATTTCTAATCACTTATTATATGTAATTAACTATTTTAATCAAAAATAATATCAATATGACATTTTATACCCCCCAACTTATTTTATACAGAATATAAAAAATATAATAACATGTCTAAAATAGACCTCATAGTTTCAGAAATTACAAATCACCCCCTTATAGTTTAAAAATCAAATCGGCTAATAAGTAAATCACTAAAACCCTAATTAAATTTTTCCCCAAACATTTCCAAATTTTTATACAATCATTAGAATTAGAAGAACCTGGAAAAATTATTAAAACCCTAACCCTAATTTTATTTCTTTCCTTTTCCCTTTATTCGCAAATCGGCAAACATAAATAAATCCCAAATAATTATTCGAATCTCCCCTAAATTTTTCCAACAATTTATCTGAGTCATATATGATATAAAAAACCTTAGAAAAATATAAAATCAATTTTACAAATATTATAAATGCCGATTACATAACTAGCTAAAAATTAGGGTTTCGAACATGTTTTAATTAATTCGATCAATATAACATGCATGAATATTTTTCTTAAGCATAGAACGAATTAATATGATGAAAAATGAGATACAAAAATACCCTTGATGATCCTTGATGATTTGATGAATTTATAGAATTCGGTTGTGTTTATTCGAATCAAACGATTACCACGATCGAACCAAGCACTCTACAATCTTCCCACTATTTTTCCCACCTTCCTTGATCTTCAAAACACCTTGGAAAATTCGTCCTTGCCCTTGGAAAATTTCTTGGTGCCGCCTCTTTTGATTTTAGGGTTTCGGTTATGTTTTGTTTTTAGGTTTTAACAAAATAAAATCATAAAAGAAATATAATGGGTATTATGGCCGAATTTATGGGCTTTTAAAGTGATTAAATCAGATTTTGTAACTTGCCAATATTTATTTTGTAACTATCCATATTTATTTGATATTAATTGTAAGGTATAAACAATTAAATATACATAATTCGGCATTAATGTATATACATAAATATTAATTATTTTTCTTACAAAATATAAGGTATTTTAATCTTACATAAATTTCATAATTGTCAATTTTTCTATATATAATAAGGAAAGAGTGTATTCTAATGTGCCTTACATAAATTCATAATTGTCACATGTGGCATTTTTATACTATTCTAACATTTAAATGAGTTTTATTTAAGCATTTTATGGATTTTATTTTTTTGGGGCGTGAGGGTATTTTGGTAATTTTTACACTTGTTGAGATTTTTAGGTTTTCACATATAATAAATAATTGTATCTTAAAACGCAGGTATAGTAAATTGGAAAAGGTTGGCACTTTTAGAGAGTCATGAAAAGGCATTTTAATTATCTTATGTTTATGTCACTGCATAGGATGAGCTGTGAGGCTTCCTACGACTTTGCTTAGGAGAGTCTCGCTGAGCCTGCCTAGCATCGATGAAGTGGAGGTGAGCATCTCGACACGCAAGTAGAGAGATAGTTGGGCGCATCGTCGACTTAAGAGGCAGATAGACGGGGCGGCACCTGATACGCATACACCGGTTGTGTGAGCTATGAGGGTTTGTCGATGTACGCCGTTCGGACGAGGCGGAATGCGATGAGAGAAAGTCCCGCCCTCGCCTGCAGAGGACTCCGCAAGTGGTCGTGAGAGCGACCGCGACGGGATGTCGAAGACAAGAGTATCAGAAATGAACAGGGTAAAGACATAGACCGACTGCTGAGAAATCGCTAGAACGAGTGAGAAGACTCGCCATGATGTGGCTCGTTGTTTAGTGTAGATCGTGGTCGACAAGTCGTATGTCAGATGAGCATTTGACTCAATTGTTTGTAGTGTTCGGAGACGCGAGAGTTTGTGGGGGTTCATCTGGGGAGTGACCGGGTGCTGTGGGGATGATGAGCCGGACGGCGACGAGGATGAGGAGGATGGCGATAGTTAGAGATGTTATATATGGGTTCGTATGCTATTTTGTTTCTTCAACTATATATTGGCGACCCTTATGTAAACATTTGTTTTTCCGTACATATTATCTAGTTGATTATGACTTTGTATTTGGGATTAATGCAAGGTTTGTGACTAGGAAGCCCCGTTTTGTAACAATATTGGTTTATTAGGATTTGGACGATTTAGCTTTATTAGATCAAATGCGTTGATCCGCTATATTGTATTGTGTTTTGGTACAAGTTGTGATGTATTTGGATAGAGTTTATATTTGGTAGATTTTTTTCGGAAAAATTCCCGAAAAAATCAAGAAATTGCCTGTTGTGCAGGCTGCAATAAAAAAATGCAGACCTATCATGGGTAACATGTCTTTTTTCTTTTTTTTGCGGAAAAGTCTATAAAAAAAATTGAATATATGAATCCAGGGCGACATGTCTCCCGAGAAAAGTGATATTAAAAAAATGAATTCTTAATCCCGGGCGACATGTCGCCCGGGTTACCCGACACTAAACGACAAATAACGTAATTGATAGTTGACAAGTCAACGTATATGAAATTTTTCCGATAACTGAAAAAAAATTAATTATTAATCTGATCTTAAGCGTTAATTGTTTTTATTTAAAAACACTTTTCGGGCGACATGTCGCCGGGAAGTAATCCACGTGAAATAGTTTGCCTGAAACAATGCGGGCCCCACCAAGTCGCTCGGGAAAGTATCCCTGACGAGCTTTCCCCTTCAACTTATCCCGGGCGACATGTCGCCCGGGATGGGTTTCCCCAGCGACAAGTCGCTCTGGAAAGCCTGAAAATGTCGCTGGAGATAGTAGTAAATGTTGTAGCGGTAATTCAACTTGAAATCTACCGATTGTTCTTCGTTCAATCATTTCCCTTTACAATTCCGCAAATCTTGCTTCGTACCAACGAGTTGCTACGTACGTACCCCATCATTGAAAAAGTTCACAGTTCTCTGAAGCCTAAATCGATCATTGAAAGATTATTATTAAATACAGTATAAGCTATGTACAAATGTACAAATTTCTACATACTTGGCACTTAATACTTTGGTTGAACATATGAAACATTTTTCGAAAGAAGGGAACCATATGATATGGATCACATTGTGCATGCAATGCATGAAATATGATTCACATATGTAACTCATAAGCCTAATTTTGTATTTATATATTGAGAAACAGATTATTTTTTCACTTGGCAATTTGGCATAGCAATCTTATAGTTTGACTACGTGTCAATCTTATTATTAGACACAATTAGTTATATGATCGAGTTAAATATACACACCTATTTTTCATTACGTCAAATAAATACCCTGAGTTGCTCAAATTCTCCTATGCGAGTAGACTACCAGAATTCATAATCACTCAGTAAAACACTAAGAAGTCTAGAGAGTATGTTGTAGTACTTGTGCATAAATTTATCTAGGTAAAGTTATCGAATGTCCTTTGAATGACTGAATAGTGTTTTTGTGTTTATACTTTACGCCTATCATTTTGTTACCTCATTACCTTGTATTTTCTTACTCTTTGTCCTAATCCTGTCGCATTGACACTTGCTGAAGTTAGTTGCTTTTGGTGTGGTGCGTGTTTTCGCGATTTTGTCGCAATTTCTTTGTATTTGAATTCTAATTGTGGGGTATTTGTCGCAATTGAGAAGTGTTGTGTTCGATTTTCTGCCTGTGTGTGAAGTTGTGTTGTTATATTATCGTATGCTTGTTGTGCCGTAGTTTCTGTATGCGCTGTTTTGTGGGTCGTTAGTGAGAATTTTTGATATTTTTCCTAGGTCTACGCCCTGTTTTTGTGTCTCTTCTGTGTTATATGTGCTTGTTTGGAGATGTCCTGTTCTGTTATTAAGAGAATCCAGTCTTGTCTTATTTTGTGTTGTTTGTTGTGTTGGTGCACTATGTAGGGTTTTTTTTTCTCTCTTTTTTTTTTTGATGTATTTTGTTTGTCTTTTTTTGTGAATTTTGTTATTTTGATTTTTTTTTCTTTTTTTTTTAGTTATGTTTGACGCGTTTCATCTATCTTTGTATGCATCGTTTGGTTTATCGAGAGATTTCGTATTCGATTGAGTTGGTTCTTATCATGGTCCTGTTTTTGTTTGTTTTTGTTTCAGAGTCTGTACTTATGACGGCAAACAAGATTGATGTGGTGATTGATTAATGGTTCGTTGTGAGTGTGTTTGTACTTTACTGTGTGTGTAGTTATTTTCTTGGTGTTTCATCGCTTGTATATAATATCTTGTCGACTGTTGTGGTGTTAATTGTAGATTGTCTTCTTAGAGTGTTCTTTCGTGTTTATGTTGAATGATTCTTCTTTGTTAATTTGTTTGCTTTTATCGTTCTTTTCTTTTTTTTTTTTTTTCATATTTCCCTTAATTGCTTCTGACTTTGGGTGATATGGTGTTTTCGCCTGTGCTATGTTGGATTTTAGATGATAATGTTTGCTTGTTTTTTTTCCTTTTGTGTTTTAGCAGTTGTTGTTGATGTCTGTGTTAATGTCCAGCTATAGTGAGTTACCAGATTTTTCTTGTGTTTTTTTTCTTGAGTTGTGTGGATTGCATTATATTCTTTTATTTGTGAGACGTTCCTTTATTTGTATTTAGATTGATTTTTTGTAATCATTCGCACCACTGTGTTTGTGTCCGTCGCTCTCCCAAGTCTTAGAATTTGTGCATTTAGCTCTTGTTTTCTTTTTTCTGCAAACAATCTTCTCATAAAGAGACTTTGTGTTATCCATGCACACGGAAGCTGTACATATGAAAGCTGTGTTGTAGGCTGCTGTGTAGTTGAAGATATAATTCTATGACAAATCTATCTATAGGTGAGACTCGGCTATCAGGAGATAATTTAATAATGATAATGTGAATGGTATAGTGTAGTACAAAAAGTTAAGCGTCATCTCGCTCGCCGAATCCTTTACTCAGAAGTATTGAAGGAGTGTGTTAGAGAGTTGAGTAGACATACTTCGTGTAGATGTGCACAGGCGATGCTGATACTTGAGATTGAGCGCTAGATTCTTATTGTAAAGAAAGAATATTCCTAGCGGGGCCAATGCCATGTCATGTGGTAAGGACTGGATCGGTCAGCATCGAAAAGTGTAGGAACAACAACCGAGAGGGTTCATCTATCAATGTCCCTTTCCCCGTTCGCCTGACGCACGTATTGTATTCTTGTACTTCCCCTCTGGATCAGAGCAAGAGCGAAAGAGAACAAACAAAATAGAGCTAGCATCCGAAGGACACACTAGTTTCGCAATCAACTTAGATCTCAAAAGACCACGTGTTTGATCGATTTGTAAGATCACGTACCCTTTTGCAATATACAGAGAAACTTGAAAGATCTATCTGAAAATGGTGTTAGATGTTCGCAAAGAAAGATAGACTAGTCGGACGTTTGTATGTGATTCGTGAGAGTGTAATAGTCCGGCATGTTTCAACTATTTGTCATTGCACAGTCGGCAGATCTCTAGAGAGAGGTGTCTAGGGCTTATGTATAGTACCATCAATACGAATTTTTGTTTGAGTGTACGTCCATCGGACAGATAGATAAGATCGCTCGTGAAAGCGATTAGGATTGAAATCTCGGATAGAGGAGTGAGACGCTAGAGTGCCGCGACAAAGTGTTATTGTGTCATGTGTACCACGTGTAAATGTGACTAAGATTTATTGTACAGGCAGAAAAAATGTTAAAATATACATTGAAATCGAAAGAATAAGATCGAAATTTCCTTTCTAATGCGTTTGATAATATTAGAATTATTTGTTAGACAATTGCAAACGCTCCTTACAAGAATCAAGTAATGCAAGGTGAATTATAAAAGCAAATGTGTTTAATGAAAGTGATATTGGCGCGGCTCAATCTGAGATCGTCTTTTACAACTTGGTAAATCCGTCTTCGGATTGAACCTGACCAACATCGCTTTCTTATTGTTCCCATTATAATTCACCGCTAAATACAACATTAAAATAAATATTTTTTTTATATTACAAGCTCTTTCATAAACAAGATAATAAGATTGATGAATGTCAATTATATAAAAAATTTAATAATAATATAATCCTTTGTAGGGAACAAACCTTTGTGAATGAAAAAAGCTACCTTTTGTTTAATGACCTGGAGTTGCCGGGTAAAAATAACAACGACTAGAAGTTATGTGCTTCCTAGGTTATTCATTATTAACCATAACCTTAAGTATAACCAAATTTAACTAAAAAAGATCTTGAGTTTGAGTCACAGTATGATAATACTATAAAATGAATCAAGATAAATTTTCTAGGTATTTGGAGAAAAGAATTTGAATGTTACTGATTTATACATAAGAAACAATGAATAACGTTGTTCGTTCGTGATTCAACTATATGGATACACTACAACCTTATATGAAATATATATGAATCTATGAGAACCCGGTTTAAATATGCGTGACGGCAGGTTTAAACTGTGGATTAGTAAGCCAAAAAGTCAGAATCCATGACTACCCAAAAAGAAATAAATATGAATCTATGCGATATAGAAATATACTACGTAAAGAAGAAGAACACTGAATTCGCAATAGAGTTCAGTCGACAAGATAAGTGATCGACTATAAGAATACTTAACTGTTTAGCTTATAGATATAGTGCGATGAAAGCTTGAAGGAATGGCATGTGTGATCAGGGACAGAGCTAGTAATTTGTTTCGAGTAGAAAGAGTGTTGGTTAGAGAGAGAAAGAGAAACACATAGAGATTGTTGCAAGAGAAGATTGGGAGATGGTGAGGTTTAAGAAGAGGTTCGTCTTGGGATGAGAGAGTGAATGTGGTGACTGAAATGATTTCATGAGGGAGCAAAACTTACTTTAGGTTTTCTTTTCTCATGCCTTGGTTTCTACTCATAAAAACTCGATCTCTATCTCTCATCTCTTCTGAGAACATGAAAACTCTGTAAGTTTTTAACATATACAGTACATTTCTACATACAAATTTACAAATTAATGCATTAATCATGGTCTTATTCTAATTCTTAACTGTGTAAGTATTTCTAATTGGTTCTTGGAGTTTTTCCATATTTGTAGCTCATAAGATGTTACCATATTTTATTCTATACTATATTAGTCTTGCGCATGCATGCCACCATGAAAATATTCTCTTTCAAAAGAACCGATTTTTCATATTGTATTGAGTAGCTTTAATTAGCCTTTTAGTATATAGCAATATTTAACAGAAGAAAAGCTAATGAAAGATCATGCTTTGTACTTAAAATAACGTTTAAGGTATGATCGTCATATTGGCTTATTTGTAACCTGTTAAGCATGCAAGATTATTCAAGGGAATGATGAGTTATTTGTACCAACTTTTAGATTAATATACATATGTTCGTACATGTGGCTTAACTTTTCATATACTAGAATACATTAACTAACTAATTAAGGTATATGATCATCGAAAAGTACTTGTTTAGGATACTTTTTGAAAATGTGAACAATTTTTTACCTATCTAAGCACATATGTTTAGTTAAGCAAATGTTTAGGCATGTTTTGTTTTTCTTTTAACAACCATGTAACACCTGCATGTACTTTTCGATGATCAAACAGTAAGGTAACATCATTATCTTTCACATATTGTCCTTAGTGCGAGGCCAACTATGAGTCATTCAGCGTACGTTGACAAGGATATAACGTACCATCCTAGCGGCTACCTTTATTTTTCGATACTACTGTAATTGGATATATGAAGTAGCTAGCTAGGGTTTATGAAAGGATAGTAGTAATATGTATAGAGAGACAATATGAAGAAAAGAACATTCATGGCATGATTCAGTGTGTGTCAGAGAGTGTAAGTGTGTGTGTGTGTGTTGGAAACAGGAGTGCAGAATGTCAGGGAATGAATTGAAGTGTAGAAGTGCCACACACGCACACTCACTTGCGGAGACACCGGCGCCAATACAGGTTATTCTTGTGTTCTTCTAAGCAGACACTCTTCTTGGTCTTCCCTACACTTTATTCATTTCTATTCTTACTTTTTTTTTATTTCCAAACTGTAACTAGTTCTTGTTTGTATAGTAGAAGAAGAGTAGCAAGATTTTATATTACTAACAATTATATAATGTCCATCTCTATAAAACTCTAGCTAGCTCATTGGATGTTGTGACAATAGGTTTTTTTTTTTTACAATATATTTATAATCATATAGTCAGCACATCACCTGCCTCTCCCACATTTTTTATTATCCGTTTTATTAATTGAACAAGGTTTCTTTTAATGTTTTTTTTTCCGTATATTTTTGCTTTTACTATTTTGACTTTATAGTTTATGCTATGTATTTTTTTTCTTGTAGTTTTACTCATTTTATTAACCGAATAAAGACAGTTTTATAGTTTTCTGCTCCGTATTTTTTATATTTTAATACTTTTGACTTATCAAACTTTATAATTTATGTTCCTTTTTTTTATTTCGCATTTTTTATAATAAAAATAAAATAAAATAGTGTGTGAATCCTATTTTGATGATGTCATTGATCCAATAATCCTATTTATATGATTATAGTTGGGCGTAAACAGTGACCAACGATCACACTTGTCACCAACTGCTAACTCTGTTTGTCTCAATACAAATTTTTTATGACCAAATAAGTGTAATAAGACGACCACGGTCACAAAAAAAACATACCCACTTCACTACAAGAAGAATTAGAACGGGCGACGAAGTTTTCCCGGGCGAAAATTGTCGCCCGAGAAAAGTCGCTAAACGACAAATATCCGTCCGACGTGGCACCAATTCTGATAGACTTTTTAGTCAAAGTTTGAGGATGGTTTCCGGGCGAATGTCGCCGGGATACCTTTGGGTTTCAATTTGATAAAAAAATAACGAAAATTCCCTGGCGCAGTTTTTTCAGCTCATTTTCTCGGGCGACATGTCGCTCCCAGGTGATATGTCTCCACTAAACGTGAATGTTTAAACAGTTGGATTAGTGTTAATTAACGATTGCTAACCTTGTGTTAGTTGTATCCCGGGCGACCATGTCGATTGGGAAAAGTTTTATTAAAATTTAAGAAAAAAATCAACAAAAACTTTGCGCAATTTTTCTCGCTCAGTTTCGGGCGGACATAGTGGGGATTGATATATTTTATTAAAAAATTTAATTCTGCTTTTAAATCATTATTATTTATAAAATATATTTTATAATTATATATTTAAAATTTAAAATATATAATTATAATTTAAAATATATAAATACTAAAAAAAACATTTCGGTTTCTTGTGTGGTTTTAAAATATCTCTGCTACGCCTTGGTCCACCACCTATTCGCTTGAGGGGGGATATTAGATAATATTGACTAAATATATTTGTACTTATCACTCCACAATTATAGGAGTTGATATACTCTATCACTCCACAATTATAGGAGTTGATTATATTGACTAAATATATTTGTACTTATCACTCCACAATTATAGGAGTTGATTATCTTGTATTCTTGTCATTATAAATATAGATACATCACACCATTAGATGTGTGGTTAATTCAATATTCATTATAAATATATTTAGTCAATATTATCTAATAATTTAGTTAAATATTATACATACCACTTGTAGTAACACAAGCGACTTACAAACAGACACTTAAACATATTAGAACGATAATCATACGAGACTTACAAACTGACGCTTAAAGCATACGAATTACATTCCAAATGACAAACTACTCCAAATCAAGTTTTCCCATGTTATTGTAAACTTTGTGAAATAGTGCGGCTGAATTAACTGTGTGTTGTTCCGGATGCATATACATATCCACCGTTGCCTCGAGTACCGTTATCTTATCATGCAAGTGCTTGCAGTTTGAGCACTCTGCATTTCTTGAAGTTCCCAGAGAATAGCTTGGAGGTGTTGAAGCTCCTGGAGAATAGTGTGGAGGTGTTGAAGATCCTGGAGAATAAATTAGAGTCGATGAAGATCCTAGAGAATAAATTGGAGTCGTTGAAGCTCCAGGAGAACCAACCAGTAAACGGACTCGTTCCTCCTTTCACAAAAAAAATTTTACATCCGAAAGTGTTTTCGCGAGTCTGTTAAAGAGTAAAAATAATAAGTTTTAACAACTAACCACATTATTTATATATTACACAAAAAAAGCATGTGATTGTTCACCTTTAATCGTGGACATGCATAGTATAGTTTACCACGGGTTTCATGTTTATACGACTCTTACAGAACTACATCTTCGGCTCTACAACGACACGCAAAAGCTTCATATGGCACCATCTTCACCATAATAACAGTGTGATATGTTTGTGGTTGTGATGGTAAGAATGTGTGTGATATGTGGGTGATTGTGAGGATAATATCTGCTTTTATGGTAAAAAAATAGTTTTTTGGAGGGAGTATTTGGCGAGAGAATTTGGAGGGATTTTTTGGCAGGAGTATTTGGCGGGAGTTTTTGGCGTAGCATATCGACTCATCGATTGAACATCTAATGTACAACGATAACATATCCACTTATCCGTTGAACATTTAATGTGTAACGATAACATATCGACTCATCCGTTGAGCGTCTAATGTACAAAAATAGCATATCGACTTATCCGTTGAACATCTAATGTGTAACGATAACATATCGACTCATCCGTTGAACGTCTAATGTACAACGATAGCATATCGACATATTCCGTTAACATCTAATGTTAATTGATAACAATCGACTCATCCGTTGAACATCGAATGTAAAACTATAACATATTCGCGATTATTCCCGTTAAACATCTAATGTACAACGATAGCATATCGACTCATCCATTAAACATCGGCGTGAAGGCCTTAGATTTGTCATCAGATCATAGCGTGGGAGGTTACTATACCGCGCGGATGGTCGAGCCTCACTTGAGCTCAACTCACACGCTCATATGGAAATAACTAACTGATTTCGTATGTTTTAACCTATGTTTAACTGTCAATTTTGTAATTAATATAAGTTAGTAATTATCATGTTCTAGCTACTTATGGTGATTCAAAGTAGTTTTGCTACCTTTGATATGACTATCATCGTTGTAATGAAATAACATCTCGACTCATCCGTTGAACATCTAATGTATAACGATAACATATTGACTCATTCGTTGAACATCTAATGTACAACGATAGCAGAGAATCATCGCGAAGAGGAAGATCAAGAAGGAAATAATTCACCGGAGATTGAGACACTTCCTTTGTTTTCCCTATTTCCATGGTGCACTCACATGAAATTTTTTTTTACGGCGTGAAGGCCATAGATTTGTGCATCCAGATCATAAACGATAACATATCGACTCATCCGTTGGACATCGAATGTACAACGATAACATATCGACTCATCCGTTGGACATCTAATGTACAACGATAACATATCGACTCATCCGTTGGACATCTAATGTACAACGATAACATATCGACTCATCCGTTGGACATCTAATGTACAACGATACCATATTGACTCATCCGTTGAACATCTAATGTGTAACGATACCATATTGAGTCATCCGTTGAACATCTAATGTGTAACGATACCATATTGAATCATCCGTTGAACATCTAATGTGTAACGATAACATATCGACTCATCCGTTGAACATCTAATGTGTAACGATAACATATCGACTCATCCGTTGGACATCTAATGTGTAACGATAACATATCGACTCATCCGTTGAACATCTAATGTGTAACGATAACATATCGACTCATCCGTTGGACATCTAATGTGTAACAATAACATATCGACTCATCCGTTGGACATCTAATGTACAACGATAACATATCGACTCATCCGTTGGACATCTAATGTACAACGATAACATATCGACTCATCCGTTGAACATCTAATGTACAATAATACCATATCGACTCATCCGTTGAACATCGAATGTACAACGATACCATATTGACTCATCCGTTGGACATCGAATGTACAACGATAACATATTGACTCATCCGTTGGACATCTAATGTACAACGATAACATATCGAATCATCCGTTGGACATCTAATGTACAACGATAACATATCGACTCATCCGTTAGACATCTAATGTACAACGATAACATATCGACTCATCCGTTGAACATCTAATGTACAACGATAACATATCGACTCATCCGTTGGACATCTAATGTACAACGATAACATATCGACTCATCCGTTGGACATCTAATGTACAACGATAACATATCGACTCCTCCGTTGAACATCTAATGTACAACGATACCATATCGACTCCTCCGTTAAACACCTAATGTATCACGATAGCACATCGGACCGGACCGGAACGAACCGAGAATATAAATATTTAATTAATAATTAAATATTAAAAAATATATAAAATTTTTAAAAAATAATTATATACGAACCGACCGGAACGAACTGAGAAACCGGACCAACCTGGCCGAAGCGAACCGATTATATATTTTATAAAAAATAATTGCAAATAATAATTATATATTTTATAAGTATCTTTATAAATTATTATTTATAAAATATATATTTATAAAATATATTTTATAAATAATAATGATTAAAAATCTTTATTATTTTTTTAAAAGAACCATTCCCGGGCGACATGTCGCCTAAGATTCTTAGCACCAAAAATTTTAATTAACGCGTCATTTCTGCTAAACGACAAATTTGCTATATATCACAGGCGACATGTCGCCCCGGGATTGTCGCCGGGGATATATTTGTTATCAAAACCAGATCCAGTTTAACAATTCGAGACAAAAAGTGAAAATAAATATATAACCACCACCGGCGATTGATCAAGAGAAGAAGAAGAAGTAGACGACCTCCACCGCCACTCCCCATCACCACCACATAACCCACCACCACCAGTCAACCGCAGATTCCCACACCAATCATCCTACCGATCCACTACTCTTCACACGAGACACGAACCACCCTCCTCCTCTAAACATAATTCTTTCCTTAAACCTCTAAATGATAATTCTATATCTTCTTTTTCTAACCCTCTAAACAAGTTTGGATTAAAGGTTTTGTTAATTCAAGGTTTGGATTAAAGGTATAAGTTGTTTTGTTAATTTTGGCAGTCACGCAGGTCCACGCAGAGCAGAGACACAGCCGAGCCGGTCTACAACCAGCCGAGTCCACAGCGAGCGAGTTACAAGCCAAGCCGAGCCGAGCCAAAGGTATGTTATAATTTTTTTTCTCCTTTTGGTATCCCGGGTGACATGTCGCCGGGGAATGTTTATTGTTTAAATTTTGTTAGTTTATAGTTATTATTAGGTGAATTGCGTTGAAATTATGTATGTTTCGTGTTTATACGGATATAGTGGTTATTATTGTTGTTGGAAGTGAAATATTAGATATAAGTCATTGGATATAAGCCGTTTGGTTAATGCTTATTGAACTGATAAGTTGTTGACAGCTTATGCTTATCAGGACAGCTTATGCTTAGCAGCTTAACATCTTGGAGGGTTAGTTAGTTGTTAATGTGGCGTTTGGTTTATATGGTTTTATCTAAAAATGTGAAACACTTGAACTTGGCGTTTGGTTAGTTATTAGAATAAGCTGTTTTTAAACAGCTTATGCTAATAAGCATTTATTTAATAACAGCTTGTTCTGATAACAGCTTATCAGAATAAGCTGTTTTTAAACAGCTTATGCTAATAAGCATTTTTAAACAGCTTATCATCATAAGCTATTTAACAACAGCTTATTCTGATAAGCTGTTTAAAAAGAGTTGAAAGAGCCGAAATAAGTTGTGTTTTATATTTGATTTAAATATATGTTTTTTATATGATATAAATGGATATGCGTTTGGTATTTGTTTTATTGAACCGTTTAGGAATGTTTTAGGATTTTAGTGACAAAATTCGGAAAATTTCCGTCTGAATTTAATCATACTATATAAAACCCGTCAGAAATTAATTTATTAGAAATTAATTTCTGAAAGTCCCCTGTTTGGGACTACTTTTTAAATGTTTTGTCTCATTTAGGATATGAATGCGTATAATTGGCTTACTATTTGAGATGATTTCGATAGTGTTTCTCCTTTACTCCTACGAATATGTCTTTAAACACATATTTGGGGAGTTGTGTAACAACCGTCAATTTTCGGAACATATTTAAATAATAAATCATGTTTATTATTACATGTTTGTCATTTATAAAATTGATTTTTAACTTATTTGACTTGAAAACGAAAAGATATATATTATTTCTAAGTTGACTTATAAAAACGACTCGCTAAATCACGTTATCACGACTCGGACTCTAAAGCAATTTGATGTAAAACGATATTCCGGACAACTTTTTAATTTTACCCCAGACCCGAAAACAAATAGAAAACGACTAAAATGCCCTCACAAAATTTTGAAAACGAGAACACCCGTACCGACACAAGAAAATAATTAAATTTATATTTAATTATCACTTTTTATTAAAAAATAATATTTAATAAATTATGTAATGTTTTATTCAAAAGCATTTATATAAAAACGCAAAGGTTCAAATTAATGTTTTATTTTTACGGATAAAGTTTACCCGCGATACCTAATGGTACCAAATAAATAATAATGATTTTTAAAAACATTTTTATAAAAACATTTATAAAATAAGTCATGTAAATACTCAATTTTATGAGAAAAACTATTTGGAAAACAATGACGAAATTTTCGTAATTTAAATCAATCGTTAACTCGACCAATCGAGTCCCGAACCATTATTTTATAAAAGTTACACTTTGGGTCCCTGTGCCTATATTTATGATTTTAACCCTAAACTATAATAGACTTGCTACATTTTTTGAAACTTTCTAGTACAAATGGAAAATGAATTAGGGTTTCATTTCATTTGTGTTATAACCCTAGCCTCCCTCCTTCTCCTCTCTACTTTTCCGGCCACCTGTGTCAGCCGTCGGCCACCACTACTGTCACCATCATCATCCACACCACACCGACACCAACATCATCACCATGCCATCACAGCCACGTCACCACCACTACCACAACAACCACCACCCCATCACCCACACTGCCACTGCCACCCTCGTCGCCACCATCACCCCATCTCCTCACCTCTACAGCAAGCACCAGAGGGGTGCGTTGTTTTTTTATAGCACCTAAGGGTGCGTCTGGTTTAGCAGTTAACACCCGAAAGGGTACGTTTCGTTTTGGTTTATAACGACCCACAAAGGGGTGCGTTTTGGTTTGATAAAAACACCACAAGAGTGTATTTGTTTATGTGGTTTTACACCATACAGGGTGCGTCTGTTTTTGTGGTTAAACAGCAAGAGTGCGTTTGGTTTATATAAAATTTGGCTAATAAAAGTGTACCAAGATTTCATGTATATTAAATTAGTTAATGGTGGTTTAATTTGGTTAATAATGTATTAGAATTTATTTTCTTTTTGTGCTTTATAGTCGTTAAGAGTGCGTTTGGTCATGGATTTAAATCTGCCCATAAAAGGGTGTTTGGATACGAGTTTAACAGCCTTTAGGGGCGTTTGGATTTATGGATAAGCTTCCCCTAAAAGAGTGTTTGGTACAACAGATTTCAGGTGTGTTTGGTTATGTGGAGAAACACATCCAACATGGGTGTTTTGGATTTGGTGTTTATAACTGCCCACATAGGTTGCGATTGTTTGTTGATCAACAGACCATTAGGGTGTGTTTGGTTTTTGTTTATTATTGGTATTTTATTTTAGGTCTTGTTAAGATATATATTGAAACATGTAGATATTCATGAGATATTTTGCAACACGGATTGATTGAAAAGGGTGAAAACATTGAGTTTTGTAAAAATGGGAAGCGTTATATAAACAAATAGGTCATGCCGAAATTCTATAAATCTCTATAAATTATGATACTTAGTATTTTTCGCTACAACTTCTATTATCTTTGAAAACCGATAAAAAGGATTTAAGTTATGGATTAAAGATATTTTATTTATAATTATACAATAACCCGACAACAAACGAAAACTATAATTTTACAAATGAGACAACTATTTTAGCTACGACCCGTTAATAAGACGAAAAATTAATTTATAAAATATTAATTAATAAATTCCCGACTAGAAGGTAAAATCATAACTTTTGTAAAAGCTTTACAAACATCGTTTACTTAATTCATAACTTTAAGACGTGTGTCTACTTTTATGCAAGGACTTTTTATTAGTTAAATTGGTGTCGAAATATTTTGTTTCAATTTTCTCACGTTCCATATATAATACTTGCAAAGTATTATATACCTTGATTATTCTTTTGGGTGTTTGTCCTTGTTATATAATTCACCATATGAATTATATACTTGTTCATTTTTCATATGTAATATTTACGGAATATATTACATACTTGGCTTTCATTTTTTAATTTATTTTATTTAACCAACCACCGAACTATTACAACTCGAGATCCAAATC
>BQNB010145578.1:1065-16698 GCA_026074375.1 Tanacetum coccineum
ACAGAAGCCAAAATGGCGAAGATAGTCATGATTTAGGAACGGGTGTAAGGGGGCAAGCTCCTCCTGCTCGTGAGTGCACTTACCCAGACTCAGTAGTTTGAAAGGATGGAAACTGTGTTCCGCATAAGCAACTGCTCTGTGGAAAATCAAATCAAGTTTTCCACTTGTACTCTTCTTGGAAGTGCTCTAACGTGGTGGAACTCCCACGTTAAGATTGTTGGTCACGATGTTAGTTATGCAATGACTTGGACAAACCTGAAAAAGAAGATGACCGACAAGTACCACCCAAGCGGCGAGGTTAAGAAACTTGAGGGCGAGATGTGGAATTTGAAGGTTAAATACCGACATGGTAAGCTATAACCAACGATTTTAGGAACTAGCATTTATGTGTGCTCAGATGTTTCTTAAAGAGTCAGACAAGATTGAGAAATATGTCGGTGGTTTGCCCGACATGATTCACAGAAGTGTAATGGCATCTAAGCTAAAAACCATGCAGGATGCAATTGTATTTGCAACTAAGCTGATGAACAAGAAGATCCGCACTTTTGCTGAACGACAGAGTGAAAACAAAAGAAAGCAAGATGATAATCAACAACAACAACAGAACACGGGCACGGCTTATGCTGCAGGGTCTGGTGAGAAGAAAACTTACGGAGGATCTAAACCTATGTACTCAAAATGCAACTATCACCATGACGGCCAGTGTGCTCCAAAATGCTACAAGTGCAACAGAGTTGGCCATCTGGCTCATGATTGTAGGAGTACTACAAATGCCAACACTGCTAACAACCAAAGGGGCACTAGGGCAGGTTAGAAACCTACTTGCTATGAATGTGGAGCCCAGGGACATTTCAAAAGGGAGTGTCCAAAACTGAAGAACAACAACCGTGGTAATCAAGGTGGAACTGGCAATGCTCCAGCAAAAGTGTATGTGGTAGGCCGTGCAGGACAAACCCAGACTCAAACGTCGTTACGGGTATATTCCTTCTAAAAAACTACTATGCTTCTGTCTTATTTGATACTGGTTCTGATACAAGCTTTGTGTCTACTGCATTTAGCTCCTAAATTGATATCACACCATCTACCTTAGATCATTATTATGATGTTGAACTAGCTGACGGGAGAATAATTAGGTTAAACGCTATCAATCGGGGTTGTACATTAAATTAATTAAATCACCCATTCAACATAGACTTAATCCCAATAGAAGTTGGTAGTTTCGACGTCATAATCGGTATGGTTTGGTTGGCAAAGTACCAAGCTGTCATTGTTTATGCCGAGAAAATCATTTGCATTCCCTGGGGAAATGAAACCTTAATTGTTCATGGTAACGGAAGCAACTAGGGAAACGAGACTCGTTTGAACATCATCTCGTGCACTAAAACGCAGAAGTACATGCTAAAAGGATGTCCTATCTTTTTGGCACATGTTACTACAATACTACAATGGGAGGCTGAAGACAAGTCAGAGAAGGAAGGACTTAAGGACGTATCGATCGTCTCGATATTTTCCTAAGTATTTCTTGAGGACTCTGGCCGGGTTCTCACCTTGCTCGACAAGTGAATTCCAATCGATTTGATATCCTTGTGTGCACCTGTAGTATGGGCACCTTACGATTCGTCTCTAGAATGAAGAATTGTCAGACAACATCAGAGCTTTCCGACAAAGGCTTCATATGACCCAGTTCCTCACCTTGGGGAGCTATGGTCTTGTTTGTCAATAAGAGGGATGGGTCATTTCGAATGTGCATTGACTACTGAGAGTGGAACAAGCTAACGGTGAAGATCGTTATCTACTCTCCAAGGATCAACGATTTATTGAGCAACTACAGGAGTCAGTGTTTATTTTATAGATTTGACTTGTGATCAGGTTATCACCAGCTTCGGGTACGTGAAGAAGATATTCCAAAGACAGCATTTAGAACTCGATATGGTCATTACGAGTTCTAAGTTATGCCATTTGGCTTGATGAACGCACCAACGGTATTTATGGATCTCATGAATCGGGTGTGCAAGCTATATTTGGATAAGTTTAAGATATGTCTTTATTGATTGTGAAATCTTATCTACTCAAGAACAAAAAGGAACACGGAAGAACATCTTTAAGGCAATTCTGGAATTATAGATAAGGGGAGTTGTATGCTAGTCTCTAAATGTGAATTTTAGATTTCCAAGGTACAATTTCTCAGCCACGTGATTGATAGTCAAGGCATTCACGTGGATCCCGCCAAGATCGAATCCATAAAAGATTAGGCATCTCCTAAAACACCAACGGAGATTCGACAATTTTTAGGTCTTGTTGGGTATTACCGAAGATTCATCGAAGGATTTTCAAAGATCGCCAAGTCAATGACCAAGCTTACTCAGAAAGGAGTTAAGTTTGATTGGGGTGACAAGGCAGAAGCAGCGTTTCAACTAATCAAAAGGATTAAGCAGAGTTATGTAGTGCACCATATTCTGCTTTACCTGAAGGAAGCGAAGATGTTTATCGTTATGCGATGCTCGATAAAGGGGCGCTGTGTTGATGCAAAGAGAGAAGGTGATTGCTTATGCATCACGCCAATTGAAAATTCATGAGAAGAACTATATGACTCATGATTTGGAACTTGGAGCAGTAGTGTTTGCTTTAAAAATCTGGAGACACTATCTGTATGGAACCAAGTGTACGGTGTTCACAGATCACAAGAGTTTACAACACATTCTTGATCAAAAGGAGCTGAACATGAGACAACGTCGTTGGTTAGAGTTGCTCAGCGATTATGATTGTGAAATACGTTACCACCCGGGGAAAGCAAACGTAGTGGCCGATGCCTTAAGCCGTAAAGAACGGAATAAGCCATTACGGGTTCGAGCCTTAGTCATGACTATTGGTTTGAATCTCCCCAAACAAATTTTGAATGCTCAGACTGAAGCACGGAAACCAGAGAACATCAAGAACGAAGATGTTGGAGGTATGTTGATTGAAAATTCAAAGGATCCAGAGAAACTTAGAACGGAAAAGTTGGAACCCCGCGCGGATGGAACTCTATGCTTAAATGGCAGGAGTTGGTTACCCTGTTATGGCGATTTGAGGACTGTGATCATGCACGAGTCCCACAAGTCAAAATACTCTATTCATCCGGGTTCTGACAAGATGTATCAGGACATGAAGAAGCTATATTGGTGGCCCAATATGAAGGCCGACATCGCCACCTATGTTAGCAAATGTCTGACATGTGCTAAGGTCAAGGCTGAACATCAAAGGCCATCGGGTTTGTTGGTGCAACCCGAGATACCTCAATGGAAGTGGGATAAAATCATAATGGATTTTATCATGAAGCTTCCTAAGTCGTCACAAGGTTACGACACCATTTGGGTGATTGTTGACAGACTCACTAAATCCGCAATCTTCGTACCAATAAGGGAAACTGATCCTATGGAAAAGTTGGAAAGAATGTACCTAAAAGAGGTAGTCACGAGACATGGAATACCTGTCTCAATCATTTGTGATCGTGACCCGAGGTTCGCATCAAATTTCTGGAGGTCACTTCAGAAGGCTTTGGGTACGAATTTGGATATGAGTACTGCATATCATCCACAAACTGACGGACAAAGCGAGAGGACTATTCAAACTCTCGAGGATATGATGCATGCTTGTGTGATCGACTTTGGAAAGGGTTGGGTTAACCATTTGCCATTAGTCGAGTTTTCATATAACAACAGTTATCATGCTAGCATTAAGGTTGCACCGTTTGAAGCACTTTACGATCGAAAGTGTCGTTCACCTGTTTGTTGGGCCGAGGTTAGAGAAGTTCAACTCACTGGTCCAGAGATAGTTCTAGAGACGACTGAGAAAATCATTCAGATCAAGCAAAGAATTTAAGCTGCTCGTGATCGACAAAAGAGTTACGCCGATTTAAAGCATAAGCCGATGGAATTTCAAGTTGGAGATAGGGTTATGCTCAAGGTTTCTCCTTGGAAAGGAGTAGTACGTTTTGGAAAACGAGGGAAGCTAAACCCCAGATATGTTGGACCTTTCAAAGTGTTGGAAAAGGTTGGAGCCGTTTCTTACAAGATTGAACTTCCTTAAGAGCTGAGCAGGGTTTACAATACGTTTCATGTATCCAACTAGAAGAAGTGTTATGCCGAAGAACCATTAGCCATTCCGTTGGATCGACTCCATATTGACGCAAGCTTCATTTTGTTGAGAAACCAGTAGAGATCATGGATCGTGAAGTTAAACGGTTAAAGCGAAGCTGCATTCCAATTGTCAAGGTTCGATAGAACTCTAAGAGAGGTCCTGAGTTTACATGGGAACGTGAAGACCAATTCAGGAAGAAATATTCACACCTCTTCACAAAGACCGCACCGTCGTCAAGTGCCGCGTCTTAAGCCTTAAGGACAAGGCTCATTTAACGGGGGAAGACTATAACACCCCGTGTTTTAGGATCATTGTACGACGTCAATAAATTCACTATTTATTTTTAGTATTGTACGCGTTTGCTTTTAAATTGAAATCATTAAGTTAAATCGCGTAAGCTAAAAATTATCGTTCAATGTAAATGGGCATCAAACAATTAAATGTTTACATCAAGCAAGTGTTAAGTAATTATTTTGAGGATAATTATTAACTTTGTTCATTTTATTTTTATTGGTTACGTAAATTGGTTACGTTTCGCGATAAAATACGTTTAGGCATTCTCGGAACCACCAAAACTTTTCTACGCTTCAACAAATACCCACAATTGTATCCAATACTCAAAATTTACAAAATATCATCACATATATACATATATGGCCTGATAGGGATGAGAAAACACAAAGATATTATTTAGTTCAATCTATCTCCTAGAATTCATGAGATGATACTCATTTTAGGGAACCAAGGACTCATTTTCTTACTAGCCCTAATAGTAATTGACCATGAATTCCCTAGAAATCCTCCTTTTGTCTTTGACTAGTCAATGGAAGTATATAATACCTTAGCTAGTGAGATAAACACACACACTTCACTTTTACACTAGAAAAACTTCACCATTCTCTCCTTTTCCTTCTTATAGCCCACGGCTTAAAACTACCACCTTAAACCATCCATACAAATTTTATTTATCACATTTCCAAGTGTTCCTACATCATTTATAAGATATCCTAAGGTGTTTAGAAGGTTTGATTTGGGGTTTACAAGTGTTAAAGTAAGAAGGTTTAACTTATACCACACTCTGACACAAGCAAAAACAACACAAACAAATCACACAATTATATTTTTAATCAATTATGCAAGTGTCTAAGTACTTTATAAGATTCATTCTAAGGGTATTGGAAAGCTTACTTGGTTGATAACAACAGGGTTTATACAAAGGAAAGGAGTTAGGGTTAATCATTAACATTTAGGGTATTCAAGGTGTTTAAAAGCTAGTGATTTTCTGCTACACAAGGGTTTTAGATTTTTTTTCATCATCTTTACTCACTCCATATCAAGGTTATCTAGAAACCCTACATCTTTTTACTTTCCAGATTTTATCATGAGTTTAAACATCTATATAGTTAATCACCATCTAGGTTTTCATAATAAATGTAAAATAGTTATTTTACCTCTTGTCATTGTTTTAAAATTACTTTCGCAAAGAATTATTGATGTTAATTATCAGGTCATAAAGACTAGTATAACAATATTCAAGAATTTGGATTTATTTATAGAACGTATATTAAACTAATGGATAAAAGTACATAACAAAGTTTATAAACAAAATAATTTATGTATACATATAGATCTGTTGAATTCTAGGACAATATTTTGACAAATCAAGGACTATGGAACCTAGGATGGTAAGACATGTGAATTTTAAGTGTTGTAATGGACATAGTAACAAGTTACTAAACCTAAAGAATACAAAAACAAGTTAAACATATTTTTAAACCCAGCATTTATCAAAACAATCGTTTAAATTCGTAATAAAAAGTATTTATTTATAATGATTTAAAAAATATCTACCATCTCATTAGATTCCAAAAAGGTAAGAAACTTGAAAACACCAATTTATACGAAGAAGATACGTAAATTTACAAGTTATCGATAATAAACGAGTTTCATAAAAAGAAATTTTATAAAAAACAATTTGCTTTTCAGATCTGATATAAATGGTAGGTATATTTTTCATAAAAATTAACATATATTTTTAGGATATCCAAAACAATAGAATCAAATTTAC
Organism: Tanacetum coccineum; assembly: GCA_026074375.1. Classification (NCBI taxonomy): domain Eukaryota; kingdom Viridiplantae; phylum Streptophyta; class Magnoliopsida; order Asterales; family Asteraceae; genus Tanacetum; species Tanacetum coccineum. The sequence continues at coordinate 7,253 of BQNB010145578.1, forward strand.
GATCAAATAACGAAGGAGTTATGAATTTCGCAAGTTTACGATAATAAATACTTTTATAAAAATAATTTTATAAAGTTACTGTTCACATCAGATATATTTATTTTGAAAACATCATTAAAATAGATAAGACACTAATAAATTACGACGAACGTGCCGATAAGAATCACAAAAAACGAAGTAAAACAATAAAAATAACGAAATTTATGAGTTTACCGACGACTAATTTTATAAAAGTATTTGAACATAATAAGTAACTGTTCACAAACAGGATGACTTAAAATACGAAAATGTAACATTTTGAAACTCGTCCTTAATATGAAAGAGTGAACATAAGAAACGCAAGAAACGAACCTTCAAAAACGATAAAGTTACGCCGCTATCACTAAAAGATATTTAATAAACGTTTTATACTTTATAAATGAGATTTTCACAAAATACAATTAGATGGTTTATGTAGCTATAATAGAATTATATAAGGTGTTAGATAAGTAAAAAATCTTTAGTTAACATAATTAACACCTAGTATGGATAGGTTTGCATTCGGTCATTTATCGTGACGCAATGTTATATCTATGATATACTTGATATCAAACACGCAAGGTGAGTTCATAGCCTCACTTTTATATTTTTAAGAATGAATACCAAGTTTTGGGGGTAGAAACATCTGCATTTTTATAATTGGAAACGCAAGTAGGAGACACATATTTACATTACGATTCTGTTTGCCTAAGTAGGATAACCCACTGAGCCCATTATCACGAACTGTCAATTAGCTTGTTATTGAGCGCACTGAATGCTATAAATAGATCTATTTAGATTGACATCCCCGTTCGGTCGTGAGTCATACTCCTGTTGCTTGGTTTGCCCGGACATTGAAACGATACATGTCAGACATAGGATGTTTGCGGTTAGAACATCACCACGGGCAATGTTGGTGTCAATTTATAATTGCAATTCATACATGTCCCGAGCTTCAGAGACATAAGCTTAGGAAAACGTAATTAAACACATTATATGATGTTTTGGCCTATGGTGGCATTATCATGGGGGAAATCTTGCGGTGCTACCTTATATTTTAACAAACCTAGGAATTCACCAACATTATTGTTGACGTTTAAAGCAATGTTTTTTCAGGGGATCAATAAGGCACGAGGTGCAAGGGATACATTGGTGGTTTTGATTTGGATGTCACATGCATTAAAGATTTGGTTGCATTACTTTTGTATAATCGTTATGAACTAGAATCTTTGTATTTTGAACAAGTGAAGCTTCGGGCTTTTGTATCAAACAGTTTGCTACATCCAATGTATCAATTTTAAACGGCTTTTTAATGGTCATTCTTTATATAAAACTTTGTGATAATTGATCCTATGAAAGTACCACCCTCACCTATATTTCGCCTGCGAACCCAATTTAGGGGTGTTACAGGTATTAGAACATTAAAATAACATCATGAGCAATGTTGCAATTTTATATTTCAATAATCATACATGTCGAGCTTCAGTGTCATGAACTTAGGGAAACGAATTACATTTTATGATGTTTGCATCTGTTATGCAATTATCATGGGGAATCTTGCCGCCTACATAAATACATTTTTAACAAACCTATGAATTCACCACATAATTGTTGACGATTTAAAGCCATATATTTTCAGTAGAACAATGAGGTAAATATAACACGGTATACATTGCTGGTTGTTATTTTTGGAAGTCAAATATGCATAAAAGATTTGGTTGTCATTACATTTTGGGGATATATTATGATTATGGACTAAAATTTTTTTTATTTGATCAATGAACAAGTTAAGTTTTTCAGACTTATGTAACAACAAATTGTTTAAAGTCCATTTATCGTAATTAAACAACATAGGAAATGGTCGTTCTTGTATATATCTTGCGCTATTGATCTATGAAGTAACACTCTCAACCCATATTCTGCTGCGACCCAATTTGGGGGTGTTATACATTAGCAACCAACCCAGCATGTATTCGTGTAAATAATTAGCTAACCCTTCCACTCCAAATTCACCCAAAGCCATCAAATGAATCCCCATCCGTTCCATTTCCATTCTATGGATTTATGCATTACACATACACCCACAACCTTTAAAATACCTCTTAGATAGTCAATGAATAATGCATGCGCTAGCGGTGGATGTTTGATCCTTGTACCAAGAATATAGGTAATTATACGCCAAGACAGGGTAATGAGTGTTAGATTTTCAATTCTCCCTGTATGTTTATAATTTACTATACACCCGAATGAAAGAGAGAGATCCTAAACCCATTATGTTAGTGTTTTTTTTTTGGGGGGGGGGGGGGGGGGGGGGGGGGGGGGGGGGGGGGGGGGGGGGGGGGGGGGGGGGGTTTTCTAGTAATAACTCTTCCGGCTTTTAATTTACAGAGGTCTAAAAGTTGGTGTTTTGTAAAATACTTTTTAAAGAGTAGTAAGCAAATCCCATTTGCGTTGAGGACAAGCAAATCCCATTATATGGTTGATCCACTCTTAATATATTTTCAAATGCATTTAATATACTCTTAGAGGCCTTGTAATAGTCTTCATACTACCTTACTTGTAACGTTGCTAAATGGAATATTAAATAGACGACGGGTTCGTGTAATTCGTTCATGACTTAGGAAATATTACTGATTATCACAAGGTGTGACAGAAGCACAACACTAGGAGAAGCAATCTAGAGAGTAATACATGATTAAATGAACACAATCTTTTATTATATTGTTATCACCAGTAGCTTAGTTTATATTTAGTTTAATAGCTAAAACCAACCAATCTCTCAAACCATATGATTTACTGCTTTCATAAAATATAAAATCACAAAAAAGAATCTTCTCACCCTTTAGAATTCTGTTAGACCTGATCAAAGCCTTCCCAACCTGTTCCCCTAGAGAACGATAACAACCCCCGAATCTTGCCTTAAACTACCACACAAAACCCCGGTTAGGACAAAAACGGATCGAGAGTTATAAAACATCTTGTTGAAGGTCCCTTACGACCAAAACGAAAACACCTGGTGTAGGATAATAGAAATCATAACTACAATTGAATTACTTTGTGGATAGCCAATTCTAGAGAGAGAAAGTGAGAGAGAGAACTATCTATGACAGAAAATGAACTTGTATTATGTAGAATGACTATACCAACACCTCTTCTATGGCATTGAAGAGGCTTAAATAGTAAACTACAAAAAAACTGGCGCTAGGCCTTGGTAGAGGCTTACACTTGGGTTAATACTGTCCGCATACTCGAATGTTATACATTAACTACTTAACTACGAGACAACAATAATGGTAAAATACTCGGGGTGGCCGAGTCTTTTTCTAATATCCTAACAAACTCCCCTAAGGAGACACCCCAGAAAATATTAAATTAAGCTCAACAATCTTGATCTTATGTTCAGCTCGTAGTCTTTGATTCTTCATGCATTGATTTTCTTTGTACCTAATGTAATGAACTTAGAGCTTCGTTCCATTGACTTTGTGATCTTTGGAGCTTTACCTTATGAGATCATGAAGCCGACAGTAAATCTCTTAATCATCCTTGTTGTGGTATTGCCGTGCCATGTAATGTTATGACTTTCGGACCCGGCATGCCTCAGACACTTTTATGGATCATGATAGCACACATTAAGAGTTGGCTGAAGTTGTGTTGTAGGTTTTCAGTCATCATGATATCTTTGATTAGAACATAATTGTGAGCAATGGGGTTGTGATTGATATGTCACTTGCCATCATCTGCTACCGTCTACCGTCAGGAATTCCTGCAAAGTATATGTAATTTTTGAAAAAATAAAAACAAACGAAAGTTGGTCTTTGTTCACATTTCGTTGAATAAGGTTGCAAGAACCACGGTTCCCCGTTATTCAGTATAAATATTGCCTGTGATCAGGTAGAATTCCGAAGAATCTCCTTGACAGGGTTTCGCAGCTGCGCTAGCCGTTCTCAAACCAGAGCGTCTCAAAGTAGACAAAGCACGGAGTAGTGAACCCATGTGAATATAAAAAACCTAGCTGATTAAATGTAAAAAATGTATTTTGAAAATCAATCGCGTGTCACTCAGAAAAGAGTTTTTTTGACACATCGATGGTTTTATATCATAAAATCAAATTTCATAAAAAACACATTTGTTTTGAAAGATATACACAATCAATGTGCTCAAAAATTAGTTGTTGAGCACATCGAAAGCTTTTTTAAAAACTATTCATTATTCACTGCCGGAACAATTTTGGATTCCATAATAGAATCGCATCATCATTGCTTTCCATTTCACAAGTTTGATCCATAGTGGAATCTCACATGTCACCAACCAAGATCTTTTTTGATGTTGGCTCTAGAAGGATTCCATCTTCATGTGAGTACTTTCGTAATCACCTGATGTTCTGCAATACCTCGAGGACAATGCGTAGGACTCTAGAATCTATACTTGTTGTCAACAGTGTGTGAAGAACAAGCATAGTTTGGTAATAGTATACTAACGAGATTTATGGATGACCTGGCTCTAGACTCTAACAGTGCACATTTGGTTTTTAGTAGAGCGGAGGCTGGAGCAGATTGCCACCTTTTCAATATAATTAACGCAGAGTGACGAGAGATCGAAATGTAATAGATCTCCGTGAGAAATGGAAACAAGTATCATTTGAGGGATCTTATGGCTAGGAGGGTTGTGCAGCGATCACTACACTAGGGTCTATGAACTTGTCTCAATGTCAGCAATCAACCATGTGAATTCTGACAACATATGTTGACCCCGTTTCTAGCCTAATGTTTAAGGATGGGTGCTTTCCTTTACACCCCTTTATCTTAACATTATTTTTCATTCTTCAACCCCTTCATGCTACATAGACAATCCATTGCTAGTACCTTGTTGGGTAAGTTCCAGTACTGAGCTCCATCCTTATCCGCTCTATTCCCTTATCTCACATTACTTCCTTTTTGTAATCATACTAGGAACTTCTATAACAACTAGTGGATTGTCCTTGGGTAGATACCCTCTGGCTCTGCGGGATCATGGGAACGAGTACTAACATACCATCCTTATAACTCCGATAAAGTAATTACAGGGTCGGTCTTTTGGTACAGTTCACCTTGCCATAAACCATTTGAAAAATCAACCAAGGTACTTGTGATATAAATATCAAAGCCATTGTACCTTAATTGTTTTGATTATTTAGAAATGCTCCCCCTCAACAAGTGCGTCGGTAATCGAAATTGTTTGGCACATGGAGGGAGGAGTACCTGCTTGAGTCTTAATAGATCACATTTTTATCAGATTTAATATTTAAATCACATTCTCTCCCCTGATCAAAAATTTCAAACCCTTTGAGATTTAGGATCTCAATTGATTTAAATATGTTAGAAAAATTTAGGAGAAAATGTGGTCTGATTAAATACAAGCCGATATTGGAACCTATATATGCTCCCCCTCAATTGATGAGGGATTCTGTTAGTGTCAGTTATGATGATTTTATAAATGATTTAGAGTTTAACGAGAAACTCATGAAAAATTCATAAACTGACACATAACACTGATAACTACACAACTAAATAATGTACAAAGTTTACAATATAATACACATGATATTGACCTTTTAATTGGAATGACGATATCATTCCGTTCTCTGAAGAAGTCTGTAGTCAATATCACGAACACGTCCACCAACAAAGCATTCCAGGTTCTGGTAGATCCTTCTCGTCTTTAGTCGCCTTTCAATAGCCGCTATGAACTCTTTGCTCCTTGTCACGTCCTTTTCAGTCTAGAAGCGCGTATTCATACCCAGATTGAGCCACTTGATCTTGAATTCCTTGACTCTATAATCCAGTGCTTCCAGAATACGTGTCAACGTCCCATTACTAAACTTGTATATTTTGTTAAACCGCATGATATTTCGTTCATTGTTGTTGACCGGGAACACTACTACTCGAGGAGACTCAATGATGGTATAATCATGCTTGAACTCGTAGCATGTTGCATCCCATCCTGGTTTTGTGAGGTTCAACTATGTTTGGTGTGAGGTTCAACTATGTTTGGTAGCTTTCAATGCCGAGTTGAAAGTCTTCGACCCACTGTCGAATCACCAAGTTTCGGGTCCATAGTTTGACAGCAGTAGATAGCATCCGTTTGTCTGAACCAGGAAGATGATCGAGATGACCTTGCAGAAGGAGTAGATTCAGGTATTCAAAGTCACTGGGATATAGGTTCTTGAAATCTTTTTCAGCAATCGTATGTTCTCGGAAATCAGCTCTTCGAAGGACAATTTCGCTCAAGTAGTCATACATATATCTTAATTATGCTTTGATTCTGACGACACTAAGATCTGCATGTGTGTTCTGACATCTTTTCTACGCGATGGAGAAACATGTCTGTCAATATAGAACTTCTGTCGATTAAACCACCAGTGAGAGATGCAATATTTTGCACTTATGTTATAAGTACACACATCATTTATCCACATTTGTTCTGGCACTAGTAGTTCAAGCCCAAAGTCAAGATAACTAGCAGCCTTCATCTTGGAAATTGATAGTGCAGGATTGCTTCCCTTGCTGCCATATCTCAAATACTCCAAGTCTTTATTGAATAAGAATTATGGTTGAATAGTGACATGACCTGGAGGTCCACCAAGAGGCAGTGGTCGGTTGACATCGATTCTGACATGATCTCCTTCTGGATTCGTCCAGTCAACCTGAGCTGTGAGCATCTTGTGATACTCCTCCATCTGGAACTGAAGGTGAATGACATCTGGATAGAAGGCTTTAACTACTTCATAAGCCTGCCTTTTGAAATCTGCTTGTGTAAGCGTGGTCTTTTTCACTTGTCGGCAGTACCATTTCAAGAAAGTTATCATATCTCCAATCTTTGCAAGCAACGAGTTCTCAGCCGGGGGCTCATAAGTAGTGGCCAACGCAAAAGTCCAGTTGTTCGCAACATCTGACTTGTTAGAAGAAGGAATAGTCCAGGCAGGTTTAGGAGTCGCTGGTCTTTCCTCTTCAGGTAGTGGTTTCCACCAGTCTTTTCTTAAGTCAACTTTTGGTTGGTGATCATTCTCGGAGTCTTCATCATCAGAAAAAAGTACTTGCTCTTCGGGAATGGAATCATCCTGCATCAGATAGTCAGTTAGAGATAACTCTTGAGCCTCAGGGATGTCAGCTGACTCATATTGAGTGTTAGATGTCATCCAAACCATAGATTGTGAAGCTGAGGCTACAGTCTTTGATGAACTTGGAGCTTGACTACCTTGTTGCTGTGCAGATCTAGATGTACTAGTAGATAGAGGAGGAGGAGGTGGGGGCAACTGAGAGGATCCTGATGCTCCAGAAGTACCTGGAGCAACAAGGTGGTTGTGTAGGTGGAGATCCAAGAGGAGTTCTTGGTGACTCACGTCTCTTTCTTTTCTTTTTACGTGCTTCTTCCTGATCAGCTAAACGTTGATTTGAATAGTCTATCTCCACTGACTTCTGCAGAGCTTCATACAAGTCATTGTGAACTTCATGAGTATTGTATGTGTTGTCTTCAAACATTCGTTGTTAAATAATTTCCTTCATATCAACGGTGGGTAGATCCCTGAAGCGGGCTTGAAATGGAGCTTGCATTGCCCAATCAACTGCATCACTGACTATCTCATCAACAGCTTTGCTCACCTGGTAGGGAAATTAAGATTCTCTAGTTTGTATAGCCTAGACCCATGTTTATCTAACCTTTCCTCCAGGGCCAAGTTTTTTTGTATCAGATCCGCGATATGTTGTTCAAGCTCACCTATGCGACGAACTAGGATCGGATCTGTGGTGCTTTAAAGTGGCAGTGGTAGAAGAGTTGTTGTTGTTGTGATTGTTGAGGTTGTTGCTGTTGATGTTGGGAGTGGAGAGTCAGATTGTGACTTTGTGAGATCAATAACCGGAGTGGTCATTGGAGGAACCGAGGAGGTGTCTTGATGAATGGGGACCGAAACCATTGACTGAACCTTTGCTTCAGCATTGGTTTTCCCTGGTTCTTCTTCTTGTGTTTGGCTCTCCACGAGTTAGAACTGTCATGTGAAGCTGAGTTCTTTATCAAGGTTTTTGAAGAGTGGAATAAGAGTTATATGGAGCTAGCAGGTTCTTCAAGAATCACCTGATCTTTAGTTAGCAGTTTAAGTTTTTCTTGAACATTTAGGTAAGCATTTGTTGTAAACTCCTCATCCATTTGCTCTAGTTTTTATTGAGTTAAAGCATCAGTGGTCTCTAAGTCCATGTGTTTAAGGTTTGGTCCAGCATGAACCACATGACTTGGTTGAGGTTGAGACGCTGCAGCATCACCAGGGTTTGATCCAGCCTGGCCTTCGTCTTGTTCACCAAGGTTTGGTCTAGCCTGGTCTTTACCTTGATCTCTAGCTTTAATCACAGGCACTTCCTCCTCTGACTCCGTTTCACTGTATTTGAGAGTAAGTTCCGCATCTAAGGAGGGAGAGTCAGCATGTTCAGAGGATTCAGTGGGCATGGGAGTACATCTCTGAAAGATTAATTGATCTGCTGGGTTCTTTGGTTTAGGAGTCTATAGGGTGAGAAGATCGTGAGCAGCTTGTTCTTCAGCGACCTTCTCTTTTCCCTTTCCTTGTACCTCTGAAAACGGTTGAATTCTTCCAGAGTCAGGTTCCCTAATCACCACCGGGCGAGCTGGTCCCTGAGTTCGTTCCCTTTGTTCCTTTAGACTTAGCTCCAGAGCCCGTCGAAGGTTTGCCTCTTTATCATCATGGGCGGGTTCCTTTTCCGGAACACCTTCATCTACAACCTCATCAACCAACTGAAGAGAGCTCTTAGGCATGCGCTTCTGAGTTACCTTACCCGCTTTGGATCGTTTGGCGAGAGATGGTACATCAGTTGATTCCATGACCAGTTTACGCTTTTTACCTTGGTCTTTCTTGGAGGATTCAGTTGGTGTCAGTTTTAGTTTGGGTGGTTGAGATGACGCTGGCTTGGGAGACTTGTCATCTGCCTTATCGTGTTCTTCATTCAGATAACGTTGATATTCTGTGACATGCTCTAGATAACTTCAGTAGTATGGTGCGCTTTTAATAGCGTTAGTAAGAAGAGCATCAGGTATCAGCATACCAAATATCTCCCTGCCATCCTTTCCAACATCCCTGAGGGTGTTCAGAATGTTTTCCTCATGTGAGTAGTGAAGAGCCAAACCAGGTCTTGTGTGTGTGTTGTGCTTGTTTTTTAGGTGATGGATGATTAGTTTGGTGAACCTGACGTTTAGAATAAGCAGATGAGCGGTCTTCTTCTTTCCACGAGAAGCCGTAGCAAGGTTCTTCTTGTCAGTTAGGAAAGTTTGTATGGATTGAACAAACTCTTCCCGAATCCTTTTATCATAGTTGATGTTGGAGCGATGAGTGATACCCCATAGAATCTGAAGCATAGGGTGTCTTGGCCTGTCATATCCAGCAGTTTTGC
>BQNB010145579.1:0-16698 GCA_026074375.1 Tanacetum coccineum
TTAAAAACTTAACAAAACCTATTTTAAACTTATAAAAACTGGATTGTAGACTAAATAAGAGCTTATGAAAACCGACTCAAGTACATAAAACAGATTATACACAATTTAACCATGATTAAGCTCTTAACCCAAACACCCCTTTAAGATTTAGAAAATGCATTTTTACACTATAACGGATCAAAATAAGCTTTAAATAGCAAAAACATATTAAAATCTAATAATAATAAGGACTAATAAGAAAACTCCAAGGAAAAATAAGCACTTAGCAATAAACTACACTAATAAGCTATTTTAACTAAAATAGGGACAGATTCAATTAAAACTTAAACTAACCTATTTTAAACTAAAAACTAGACATATTAAGCTATATTAAGACTGAATAAGCATATTTAAGCAATAACAAGCACAGAATAAGCAAATTAATAAGCTGAACCAGGAATTAAGCTTAAAAGAGTAAAAGAGAGAGTACCTTGTCCTTTGCTCAAAACAAGGACTTATATTGCTCTTAAGAGCTTATCTACAAGCTCCAGCTTGTTGAAAACAAGCTGGTAAAACCTATAAACAAATCTGGCTTATCATCCATAACATAGCTTATTGTGACTTTGCAAGAGATATGAATGAATAGTTTATTCAGTTAAGCTTTAAACAAGCTTAACTGAATAAGAAGTAGCTTAGTAGGTAATTAAGAGCTTATTAAGCTTATTTAGGTGAAATCTAAACACATTTTACGAATTTGCATAAAAGTAAAGTTAACAATTCAAAACACAATTCAAAATGAAACTGTAATTTTATTGATAATGAAAGATTACAATGCTTAGAAAAGGAAAATTACAATAATAAAAGACAATAAGCTAAAATAAGCTAAAATTACAACTAAAAGCTACTAAAAACTACTTAAGCTAGATGATCTTCTCAGTGTGAAATCGAGCTCTATTTATAGTGAGGTTGGGAAGCTTCTAGGAGGAGGGGAGCGTCTTCAAACACCCAATCCACACCCTTGATCACTAACAACTTTCAGTCCGTCAATTTTGAGCCCTTGATCACTCTCCATGTTTCACTAGCCAATAGAATCCTTTAGGATTGCCAGCGTGGCTTAAGTTATGTCAGATGTGTTAGGCTGGCCTTCTAGAAAAGAGGGCGTGTGTAGAGGGTGAAGGAAATTTACCCTGTGTAATTGTTGCAGGGTGTAAAAGAGAGGGAAAAGGATGATGTAAAGTAAAATTGACCCGTGTTATCTCACTTTGACTTGGGTAATAGGTCATGGAATCGGGCTTTGACTTTTCTTTATTTCTTGGGCTGGTTTGAAATGGATTTAGGTTTTATGAGTTGGACTATTGATTAAAGGCTTAAGTTTAGGTTTTATAATTTAGTTGTTAATGGGCTGACCCAGCCCATGAAAAATGTCCTCGGCTTCGTTTTCTCACGCTCTTCCAATCCTGTGCTCGGTTTTGTCATTTTTGGCCTTGTTTTTGTCCTTAAGTGAATATTCGTTACCTGCACAATACAATACACATATACAATGTATTTTTCATGTGATTTTGGTCATTTAAGCTCGTTTTTATAAGGAAAAGTGATTTGTGATTAAACACATATCAAAATCCCCCATACTATGCTATTGCCGTGTCCTCACGCAATGTCATATACACACATAGAAAACTAAAAATTTCAACCCCCTAGACTAATTACCTTGAAAAGTATCTAAATGCTCATCTAAGAGGATTAAGAAATAACTAGTTTTGAAACGCCCCGTTTTACCATTTTTTAAATATATATATTAAGTTTTCACAAGTGATAAAATGTTCGACTTTCATTATTTAAATATAACTTTTAGGATCACAGAACAAGAAGCACTTATAAATAGTGTCCAAAAGGATAAATTCATCGTCCTCGATTTTTCACCTGCCCCAAACCAAGCTTAAAAATGAAATCATTGTTAAATACAAGTTAAGATGCTAACACTACTCATAAATGCAAATTGTGTACGCATAGCTACTTTCTGCTCCCTTATTCCTAAATCCTCTAAAGATTTTATTTTTATTATTGGTGACAAATAAATTATGGCCTTATTATTATAAAGTAAACCCGGTTTAGACCATAATTAGTTTGAAATCATTTCCTAAAGAGACGATATGGTGAGAATAAGGTCCACATTAAGGTTCTAATTTCGCATGATTTAGGGGTTATCCTTTTTATTTCATCCGAAACAACTCAACTACGAGTCCAGAGACGGAGGCTTTATTTAGATAACCCCAGAGTCGAAATTTGGCTTTATTCTTAATATTATTATTATTGCAACATTATTATTCCCCCGGTCCTTTAAACAACTGTCACATCGGTATGCGAGCCGACCATGATCCAGGAGTCTTATTTCGACCAGGAGATCCTCGACCTTTTTGAAAACTGTCACATCGGTATGCGAGCCGACCATGATCCAGTAAACTTTTATCAGTCTCGGATTTATTATTCTTATTATTACCTCCACCCTTTAAACGACTGCCACATCGGTATGCGAGCCGACCATGGTCCAGTGGTCTTATTTCGGCTTCGGTTTATTACATAATTATTATTATTATAGCCAAATTTCAAGTCCTGTGGTCTTTTAACTACCTAGACAACGGTAGCGAGCCGTCAGGAATCGGTAGCCTATTTCCCCACAACACTGACAAAACCTCGATGTGTACCTTAATTTCACCAGAAGGAATCTCTACGAAGGGATCTAAACTAAGAATCGCAAAAACCAAAGCAACTTTATTTATTTAACAATTATATAACATTTATTAAGCTGGTGGGAGCAAAAAGCCACAATTAACCTCTATGAGCTCTAAAGAGATCCAACTACTCCACGCTTAGCATCTAACTTATATTCAACTCTATCATTTTTCGTTCTTCGCAAATTTAAAATCTTTAATAAAAAGATCCGTGAATGCTTAGTCTAATAAAATCAAGCTTTGCATATTTAAAGTCTATTATGGAAACTTGCAAACTCTTGGCCTTTTCAAGCTAGAATTCGCGTTTTAAAGCTTCTTGTATAAAAGACTAGCAAAAGCTTAAATTTATATAGGTTAAGGGGCAAGCTAGAGCGCAACATGCTCGATCAAGTCAAAATTTACTCTTATTCTCATGATTGGAAAGTCAAAAATTCATGTCAAAATACTTTTTTTTTTTTGAATTTTTTTTGAATTTTGACATAAAATCATATATTTTTGTGGCAAAACGGGGTTACGTGAAGACAAGGAAAATGAAAGTAAGATCAAATCGATAGCCGACATACTAAAACTAACAGATCATCCCTAGATGGTGGACTGCCACCCCGAAAACTAAAACCAATGCAAAATCCTAATAAAACGGGTTTCTCTATCAATGTTTAAAGGGTCTCTACGTAAATTTAAAGTCGTTTATTAATTATGTGAATAGATAAACGTTAGTCAATAAGATCTAGGATATCGGATTCCCATATATAAACATGCAAAGGATTGAAGCTCGAGTGAACGATGGATAAAACCACGAGCACGAGAGTCTTCAAATCCGGGCAATCCTGAACATAAAACACAAGCCATGAAACATGAGAAAGGAAGAGGTGAGCCTCCTTACGACACACTTATTAGAAAATAGAAAAAGAAGATAGAAACACGGGTTGCCTCCCGAGAAGCGCTTGTTTTTGTTAACCGAGTCACGAGCCTGACTCGACCCCGAATTTAGTGGTCCATTGGGAAGGTTTGGAGATCCGGGACAACCACAAGTGGTATGTCCCCTCCAAAATAATGTTTGAGTCTATGACCGTTCACCTTAAAGTTTGGTCCATCGGTTTGAGATAACTCGATGGTACCATAAGGGAAAACTTGAGTAATGGTGAACGGTCCGGTCCAACGAGTTTTGAGCTTGCCCGAGAAGATCTTTAATCGAGAATTGAAGAGAAGAACTCGATCACCAACGTTGAAAACGCGGTTCTTAATCTAGGAGTCATGAATCTTCTTCGTTTTCTCTTTGTAGATTAAAGAGTTCTCATAGGCTTGATCCTGGAGTTCATTTAATTCATTCATTTGAACTTTTTGGTGATCACCCGCGGACTTGAGATCAAAATTGCGATGCTTCAAGGCCCAATAGGCCTTGTGTTCAAGCTTGATAGGAAGATGACAAGCCTTTCCATACACAAGCTTATAAGGAGTGCACCCGATAGGCGTTTTGAATGCGGTACAGAAGGCCCATAAAGCATCATCTAACTTATCGGACCATGAAGCTTGATTTTCGCCTACAGTCCTTTCCAATATACGTTTTAAACCACGATTTAAAACCTCCACTTGTCCACTAGTCTGTGGATGATACGCGGTAGAAAGACGATGGGTAACTCCATATTTAAGCATGACCTTTACGAATTGGTCATTGCAAAAGTGAGTACCACGATCACTAATTATAGCACGAGGAGTTCCAAATCGGGCGAAGAGAGATTTTAAAATTTTTACGACGACTCGAGCATCATTAGTGAGGAGTGATTTCGCTTCAACCTATTTAGACAAGTATTCAACGGCTACGAGAATGTACTTGTTCCTTCGAGAAGACGGGAACGGGCCCATAAAGTCGATGTCCCATACGTCAAAGATTTCACAAACTTGAATCGCATTTTGGGGCATTTTGTCCTTTTGCAAGATTTTGCCTTGACGTTGACATGAGTCACATGACTTCACCATGTCATAGGCATCGCGATAAATAGTCGGCCAATAGAAACCGGAATCAAAGACTTTCTTAGCGGTGTAGTTCGCACCATGATGTCCCCCGGTAGGTCCATTATGGCAAGCCGTGAGGATATCAATGGCTTCTTGGCCGTAAACACATCGTCTAATCACTTGATCCGCATAAATTCCAAAAAAGTAGGGGTCATCCCAAAAATTAAAGCTTCACATCCTTAAAGAATTTTTTCTTTTGTTGGGACGACATCCCTTTCACTACAAAATTCCCCGCATGGTAATTTGCAATGTCTGCAAACCATGGGGTAGTAGAATCACCATGAAAAGATATCATTCCGAGGGTCTCGAGAGGAAATGTTTCATTAATTTCCTTTTTCTCGAGATCACCTTGATGAGGATTTTCTAATCTCGATAAGTGGTCGGCCGTATTTCTTGAAAGCATACACCACGACTAATAATTCTTTCTCCGTAGTAGTGTAATGAGCTTGAGCATCGGTCATAGGCTTGCTCGCATAGTGCATAGGCTAAAAATGTTTAGTCTTACGTTGCCTCAGGACTGCACCCACCGCAAAATCACTAGCATCACACATAATCTCAAATGGTAGGTCCCAATCGGGGGCAACTAAAATCAGAGCTTCTGTTAATTTCTTCTTAATAATTTCAAACACTTCAATAAATTCTTTCGAGGAGATGAACAAGGTTTCTTTTTCTAAGATATAGGTTATCGGTCAGGAGATTTTAGAGAAATCTTGAATAAATCGACGATAGAAACTGGCGTGACCTAAAAAACTTCGACCGCCTTTGACGGAAGTAGGATGAGGTAGCTTTGCTATTACATCAACTTTAGCTTTATCGACCTCAATCCCAGATTTAGAGATCTTATGGCCGAGGACAATTGATGTGTCGTTGTGTGGTGTATATTTTATTGATTCAAGTCTTAAATTTATATTTTGCAGACTCAACCAAAAACAACACTTTAACGGGCAGTGTACCCGATCGGTAGTAGTTTCGTGGTAAGTAGGGTGTCGATCACTGATAGTGAAGTTAAATCTATCAATTTAATTAATATATTGGTTATCTAATCTATGTTAATTCTATTCTAATCTAAACCTATGTTAAACCTATGTCAGTCTAAATCATAGTTCTAATGGGAAAATAGGGGTTTTCAGCCTGAGAAACTGGCACGGTTTAGTTGGTGACTACAATCAATTCAAGACACTATTACCCACGCAAGCTGATAGATAAAGATAAAAGAGCGGTCGAACCTTATATAAGAAAACTGTATTAACCATTATTAATCCGATTAGAACGTTGGTTTGTTTATTAAGTGCAATGATTTCTTCTCTCGAGGTGCATATCATTCTTAAGACTTAGGCGTTACATCATCCTATGACCTAGACACATTAATTCTGTCATAATTAAAGCATTCGCATAAAGCATCCTTATTTGCGGATTATAATATACATTAGGGATTAAAGCAATGGTGATCTTGTTAAACCCTAGCTCATAGAGACTTTACCCACTTACTGCTTAATGGCAATCTATACACTAGTAGTCCACTTGTCCAACTATCCAATGGAATCAGAATGTTATTTGTTTAATTATCTAGGTCACCTGCTAGTCAACACGATCAATAAACCATCTACAATATCCAATTAACTAGTTAAGCCCGAAGGACAATACTTGTGTAACTATTATTCTAGATGTATAAATTACTATATGGAGAGCTATCCTGGACTCTAGATCTCATGAATTTTTGGGTTAACCCGTCTTTGATGTTGAATTGTCGGTTTAGAGTCATCCTCCTGTTTTCATCTTATTAGTCTTTTTCATAGCTTATTGAGTCCTTAAAAAGCCTAACAGTCTTAACTATAAGCCTAGCAGTTTTAATTAGTTAGTTTTTGCCAAACTGTCATTTTTTTAACTAATATTTTTCTAGCTTAATAATAAGTTCTAGTATTTTGTCCTTTATTAAAGTTACTTAATCTTGCCTTATCTTTAGCTTTTTCAAAAAGAAAAATAAAAAAAATGTTTTGCTAAAAGGGACAGTCACAGGACTCGAACCTGTGACCTTCCCTTCACCACACACACACACCTTAACACTGCGCCCTTGGGTCTTTTTCGTTTAGGTTTGCTTTCATTTATTTCTTATATGCATTTATTTTCTAGCTTATTTTGCTTATTAATATTTTTTAGCTTATTGGCTTAGGCTTATTATCCCATTTTTCTTTGTAAACCTCAAAAATAGTGTCTAAAATTTTTAGTAATTTTTTCATAATTTTAGGATTAAGTTTGGTATTTTTAATATAATTTTTAGTCTCGGTGTGTGTTAGCCTTAATTATATTAAGTCAAACATGAATGTTATCAGCCTTACAAAGTCAAACTAGGTCTTGTATTGTAATAGGCTAGTCGGGTTCAACGGGCTTGGTTTGTAATCTAATATTGTCCGTGTTTCGGGCTCAAAGCCCAAGATATGCCAAGCCCGGCCCAAGTAGAAAGCCCATACGCCTACTAGTTGGCATTGGGAATAAATAGAACCCTCTCTACACATGGAGAGGGTGTTGGTTACCATTTCATTCACTTGTGTATGTGTGTAATCTTCCACCCTCACTTTCTCTCTCTAATAAATCTTCCATTTTTCTTCTCTTTTCTATTTTTGCTTATTGGTATGGCTTATCTTGTGTTTGGATAGCTTATTATCTTGGGATAACATTTGGTATCACTCGTCACGGGTGGGTTTAGTGATTATTGTGTTTGTTGTTTGAGCTTAATTCGTATTTTTTACTCTTCCAAGTTCGTCGTTTTTTTTTATCTTCCAAGTTCTAGTTTTTTTTTATGTTATAAACGTTTTCTTGTTAAAGATTTTTTAGTAGGAAAATTATACTTTGTTTTGGTTTTGAAAACATAGAATTCAACAATAGAATCTTCTACTTGTCTCTTTCATTTATAAATTGTTGGTATTAAGGAAACCAAACGTTTTATTTATCCTTTGTTTCATTCGTTTTTTTTATCTAGTAGTTTTCTTTTGGAACCGAACGAGACCACCGAACTAAATCACCGATCTAGTAGTTTTCTTTTGGAACCGAACAGAGGTACACCGAACTAAATCATCGACTTTTGTAGTTTTCTTTTGGAACGAACGAGACAACCGACTAAATCACTGTGTCGTTCTTTATTGCTTTGTGATCGGATTGTTATGACGTCACGCCCTCGGACACGTATTCCGTCTAGGCCCCGTTTGGGGGTTTGACAAGCTCAACTAGAAAGATACTCGTTCGGTCCAACTCAAAGAATGATTCGTTCGGTCCTTCTCATGATACTCGTTCGGTGGTCCTAAATATCAACTGGTTCGGTTGTTGTTAAAAAAACTAGTTCGGTTGCCTTTAAAATGAACTCGTTCGGTGGTACTAAATAACAGCTGGTTCGGTTCCTTCTTAAAGGATCTCGTTCGGTTGATGAGTCTTGAACTCGTTCGGTTCTTGATGAGGAAACTAGTTCGGTTCTCAAGTGTATGACTAGTTCGGCTCAACTTTAACAAAAAACGCACCCTACTGTTGACAAACAAAAACACACTTATTTATATTTAAACCTAACGCACACGAATATAAGCCCAATATGATGTAAGATTTCAAAATGAAACTGTTTAAAGCCCAGATTAAAATAAGAGAAATAAGAAAAAAAATAAGCTTAAAGAAAGAAAAATAAAATAAGTTGAAACCAACAATAAGCTTAAATATGCTTACAAACACAACACACCACTAAACCCACCCCGTGGCGAGTGATACCAAATGTTATCCCAAGATAATAAGCTATCCAAACACAAGATAAGCCATACCAATAAGCAAAAATAGAAAAGAGAAAAGAGAGAAGGAAAAGATAGAAGATTAGATTAAAGATGAAAGAGTGGGATGGGAGGTTTTACACACACACATAAACTATGCAAATGAAAACCAACACCCTCTTCATGTGTAGAGAGGGTCCTTTTATACCCAATGCCAACTAGTAGGCGTATGGGCTTTCTACATGGGCCGGGCTTGGCATATCTTGGGCTTTGAGCCCGAAACACGGACAATATTAGATTACAAACCAAGCCCGTTGAACCCGACTAGCCTATTACAATACAAAACCTAGTTTGACTTTGTAAGACCGATAACATTCATGTTTGACTTAATATAATTAAGGCTAACATAATTCTATTATGAATACATCTGAAGAACTGACAGTGCCAACTTGCTTCTTCTTCTTAATCAACTCAGCAAGGTAAGCAGGACAATTCCTCTTACAATGACCCACCTCCTTGCAGTGGTAGCAGGTGTCATCCTTAGCTGGGTGCTCTTTAGCAGAAGGTTTAGGGTTTTTAGGCTTAGGGATATAAACTTGTTTATCCTTTCCCTTTACATTAGCTTTACCCTTGTTTTTAGCTTTAAGCGATTTCTTATTGGCCTTCTGGATTTTACCACCTTTAATCATCATTACTTGCGGTGTTTCAGCCTTCTTAGGTAAACTATTTTCATACTCAATGAGCATAGAATGTAGTTCACCCACTGTCTTCCTCGTGTTATGCATATTATAATTTCTTACAAATCCAAAAAAATATGTAGTAAATCCATTTAAGATGAGACCTACTACAACATCTTGTGGTAGCACATAACCAAAACGTTCTAATTGATCTACATATCCTTTCATCTAGATGACATATGCAACAACTGGCTTACCCTGCTCTTGTTTGCAAGCATGAAAAGTTTGGATTAGGTCAAACCTCTCCACTCCAATTTGTTTTTCAAACATAGCTTTAAGCTCTTTTATCATGTCATATGGTGAGGAGTTTTCAAATTGTTTGTGAAGCTCAGCAGTCATACTACCAAGTATAAGACAAGCAACCTCATTATATGCATCATAAATTGCATTCCATTCTAACAACACTTGTGCCTCAGAATTAACAGCAAGAGCCACGGTAATGGCTGTTCAATGACAAACATTTTCTTTTCAACTCTCAAGACTAACTTAAGTTGACGAAACCAGTCATTGAAATTGTTTCCAGAAAGTTTTTCTCTTTCAAACATCGACCTGAAAGCCGAATGGTTTATGTTTTGAACAGGTTGGTGTGCCATCTAAAAAACATAGTTAAAGTTCAAGAATTAGTATTTTCGATAAAACTTCTTGAAGAAAATTAACTACCCATGTTTAATAAACAATTAATTTTCTTAAGACTAGGATCCTACTTGACGTACCACCACCACATCAGTTGATCTGCTAGTGATGGTGTACTCAAAAGGTAATTGACGATCAATAATTGCCACCGGTGCAATTCCTAGAACATTATGGGACTTACTTTATTACAATAATTTCTAGTAAGCATGTTTCATCCAATCTATGCCTTGATCTAAGGTCTCACCAATAAACCGATTAAGTCGTCCAATCAAAAACTGTGATTGTGTAACACTAACGTCTCACGAAAAAGTGTAAAATCACCTTGGGATTACGATCTACATACGTCTCACGCATAGTAAAAGGCATCTACAAGTGTTTTTACGAATTGGATGGCAATAACTTATTTAAAAAAGGTATATTATTTGTCGTGACAAATATGTACGAAGAAGCATGCATACAACTTCGTATCATAGATTTTAATAAAAACTTTACTCAATTAAGTTATTTATTACGGTTATCACATATTTTCTATACATCTAATGTATAAATAGTGTTACCTTTTTAAAATTGACGATTTAACGTGTTTCCAAATATAAAGATTTAAGAATGGTTAAAAACTTGTACACTGTAGTGACATGCCATGGTTCACGGTAACTCCAATCGAACGCACAAAGAAGCGGAGAATCAGGTCAGCGCGAAGCATATTAAAAACCTGAATTCTTTAGGAATGTTGACCACTCCGCCTTAAACTTCTCTTATAGTTTGTTCTAGTGGATGAGCCGTACTTCCCATGAGTCCATAGCGTCCAGTTTTAACCAATCAAAATAAAACTTTAATTTGGAAAACACATTATGAACTATAAATAGTCCATAATAAATCTGATTTCATAATAATTAGTCATGTTTATATTTATTTTTGGAAAAAACCTTTTTATTTTCTCATAAGTCCAATACTTAAAATAAAACAATATAAACATAAAACTAATTCACATAACAATTTATTCAAATAATAACACTTAACAATTAAGCCATGCAAATATTCATAATGATCCTAATTATCTAATAATTAAAACATGTATGTATCCATATAAGGCTCCTTCGTCCTATAAACTCCGGCCACATCCATCGACATAATCGATTGCGTAAGCCTTATACAAATACATACCACATAGTACATAAATTAACTTTAAGGCCCCTAAAGACATAGCCAAGGTCTTCCCTAGCTTTTAAAGTCGTGGATCAAACTACATAAATTTAATTTCTATGTTTTTAATTCTTGATCATAATATTTGCATAAAAAATTCTTTAACAATTAACACGATTAATATCACATATCCCTCCATGATAAATTACATGTATTTATCATGGATTCCAAATTAACAATTAATTTAAACATAAAACCGATCAATTTACAATTTAAACATATCAAGTTTTATCTATAAAATTGCATACAACCTGGAATTCGTCTAATTAATTTTATAACTAATAAAGATTGAATCTTGATGCACTAAGATCGAATCTTGATGCATAAAACGCCCAAAGGGCTTAAAAATTAATCAAGAACCCTAATTTTGTCCAATTTTATTCTTGTAATTACAAATTCATATACGATGGCTCGTGATGCCACTGTTGGGATTTTAGATCTAATTAACAATTAAACATATCACGAGTACGCAGCGGAAAGATCAAACACGTATAGAATATATAATTAACAAGAGATTGAAGATGTGTACCTTTTAGCAAGAAACGTTACACTGCTTTAGCAATAAACGTTACACCGTCTTCAATATACGCGTGTGTATAATACCACGCATAACCACCAAGGATCAAAAGAATAATCCCTCTAAGTTTACACACACAATACGTTCTTAGCAAACAACGTGTATGCTAGTACTAGTAGTGTTTTAACCAAACGATCACCTTCTTCTTGACAATCAACTAGAATCAAAACCTTGACGAGTTCTTGAGGGTCGAACCACAAACAAACGAAAAACCCTTGTGGGTTTAATCTGCGATCGAACAAGGAAGAAAAGAAAACTAAAAACCCTAAGGGTTTTGGTTCGGTCGAACTAGGAGAAAATGCAAGAGAGATTAGGGTTTTAATTCTCAAAAGTGTGTTGTGAATAATGACCCAAGATCTCTTTATATAGGCTATATTCCTTGGCATGCAAGAAAGCTCCCCCACCTCCACATGAGGAGGTGTTCGACCGGCTTAAGGAAACAAGGGGCAAAACCGCACCCTTCCTTTATTCGGTTTTTACATATTAGCTCTTTTAACTTTTAACGACTAATATTTAATTCTCGTTAAACTTTTAACGATCGTTTGGTAACCAACAAATAATAATTATACATTATATAATTAAATAAAAAAAACCCCCCCTTATTTTTGTACATTATTAACATGTGCGTCCCCTTAGGCTCGAATAATTCCCGGACACATATAATTTATATTTGTTGATATTCCAACATCATGTGCATCATCTATACAACTTTTACTGGATCATATGTCTCTATATTTGTAAAGCGTATTTCCTTTGCAGTATCATTATTTTCACATGTTTGAAAGAAAAAGTAACTTAAATCGGCTTATAACTAAAATCCAGTCAAAAACAGATTTCAAGAACAATACCTTATATGCACCGTCTACTGCTACTACTTTCAACGGATGCCAGTCCAGGTCTTTTAGTTTGTCTTGCCAAAGAGCACATAGTTCGGACGCCTTGATCTGAGCTTCCTCAGCGTCAAACTTCTTGTTGCACGCATCCTTGAAGGCTTTCAGATCAATTTCCCCCATTATTTTAACGCCAACATTAGAACGTCCCCTGGGGATATCTTGTAGCACCTGAAAACAATGGAATTATTTAATAACCAAGTACACTAGACGAAGCATGAGCCACAGCCCACAGGTTGAAGTGGTTCAATTCTTTTTATGGGTGAAAATAGGCCAGGTCGGGTCGAATGACCCACAAAAACTAGCGTGTCCATTCCTTAAAGATTATAAATAGTTAATGTGATGAGTATAACTAGAAGAATGCATGATTCCAATATAGACATTAAGCGGCTTCCAATCTCATAGCTAGGTTCCACTGTTAGCTATAACTTTTTTATCCGACTCAATTATAAGTAACAGGGCAAAATCGATAATTCTAATTGGCATGGTTTATAACATTAAACATGTTGGAATTTAACAATCAAGTTAACCAATTTAACTCTTACGAGTACGCAGCGGATAGATCGAGTCTAGTACAAATAATTAACATACATTAAAACACATAAGGAATGTAAAAGGGTAAATAGAAAACATACCCTCGAAGACACCAGCAAATAAATGAATCTGAGAACGAGAAACGAGTGACTAAACTGTCACCTCTACGAGTGCTCACACAAACACGTAAACAAGCACGCCCGGATGCTAGTCCAAACCTCACGTATATCCAATACAACAATTGTATCCAAAACCTACTGAAAATCGATCACCAAAACCCTCACAAGAAACAGAACCGAAAATCAGAAAGGTAGTGTAGGGTTTTAACCGAATTCGGTTGTAACCCTGCTACAGTACAACCGAAATAGAGATCCACAAACCCTAGCTCGAATCCGACTATTGTCACACCTTGACAATATGTAAACCAACGTTCTATACCTACTGGATCAGATCTGGAATCAAACCACACTCGATTAACCTCAAAATAGTCAACCGAAATAGGCCAGAAGGGTATAAGATCAACCAAAAATCAAAACTGTTTTATAAGGTTTAATGATTTCGGCTATTTAGAGATTAGGAGAATGAAAGAAAGCTTTTTGAGTGTTTGTGGTGTATCATAGACGACCCAAAGAGCTAGGGGTGGGGGTTTATATAACCTCTAAACCCTACTCTTGATAAGGATTGAAACCATAAGTTTTAACCTTATCAAAACACTTCAAAAACTTATCATGTAGTTCCTTCTCTTATCTCCAACATTCAATGAACCAAGACACTCCCTTAGAACCACATTATGACCGGCCATATTAGCAAGGACACCATAAGTTCTTGTCTTGATCATTTATTGTCCAGATGGTCAGTTTTGAATCTTTTCATGAGTAACCAGCGTACTCTCTAAATGTTTTTCGTGTGTGCCCCCAATAGGCTCACACACTTCTAGTTGTGCATTGTGTATCCAACTAACATAACCCAACAAAACATTAATGGAAATTTGTAGGACAACAGAAAGGAGTACCTTAATCAACTCTTTCCGAGCTTGCAGCTCATCATTCCTTGGCGTTCCATCACGATAAGAGCTTGATTCATTTCCTTAATGTCACCGATTTCTTCCATTTTTGCTTCCAGATCACCATTCATCTTATTTATAAGCTCCTGAACATCATCATCCCCAAGATGTTTCATCACTTGCATGGTCGCTTTTAGTTCTTCAATTTGCATTTCCAGTTTCTGCTTAGCAGCTAGCTATCTCTCTAACATCATTTCCATTTCCACTTTCTTCAAATCTTCCTCCTTCTCTCTCTGTTTATTAAACATCATTGAATATTGGCTAATAAGTCAAAATAGGCAAAGTAAGGTACGGGTAGGGAAACACTTTGTCTAAAGCGTATAACCATAATTATAATAGTTGGCATGTTTAAAAGGCCTAAGTGTTAAAATTATGATTTAGGAGACTTTGAGTTTAGACCCATTTGCTCTTACGCTAAATTGCTAATTTTTACATGTTTGACCATATAAAAACTACAAATAACCCAATATGATTCATTCATAGGTTAACGGGGTCGCCATTGCCACCTCTAAGACTACATTGCTATAGCCTCAACACACTCTTATTAGCTTTTTCTGCGCTACGGAAGCCATTGACATTCATTAAATCTCCACAAACCACACATTCCATAAGTAGTGTTTGTCTAGTTTTATTTGATAGGCTTATTGAAGATCTTATAAGCTCATTTATTAAGCTTATCCACTTGAGGTTATGATATCGTAAAGTCCATAAGCTCAAGCGAATAATTTCCTAAGCCCGAAAAATTAGGCTTATGACTTGTGAGATTTTCATTAAGCTCATCAAATAAGACAAACAAACCCTTTCTGCAAATATGTTTGGTCGCAAGCTGCTCAAGCACTAAGTAATATGTTTACTGGCAAAAATAGTGGCTTATTATTCTTCCCACCGACGAGAATACCAAATACTGTAAATAGACTATTCTAGCTTTCCATAAAGACTTGGTCTATACATTGATTTAGTAATGATATTAATGTTTATCAAACACAACATAATCCAATCATCAACTCAAACAAAACCAAACTTGTTATTATATCTAAACACATATAATTCGGAACATCAACTTAAACATATTTCAAAACATCTATTAAGGGGGTGTTTGTTTAAGGTTATTTACGGGCTTCTCCGTTTTTGGCTTATGTTTTATAAGGCCCCGTTTTTTGCTTATTTTGGAACTTATTTATATAAGTTTATTATGTCACAACAATCTTATATAAGGCAACAAGTTTTAAACTAAGCCAAAATTTAAGCTTCTAAAAACAGGCAAACTCATAAGCCCATTGGTATGTGTTTAATTACACATACCTTTTACCTTTAAAAACAAGCTAAAATAACCAAAAACGGACTTAAAATGCCAAATATACGCTTGTTTTGCTAATTATATTGTGCAGGAACGGATATTTAAGAAAAGGACGAAAAACGAAGCCAAAACGACAAAACCGGACACGGAATGGAAAAGCAGGTAAAGACAAAGTCAAAGTCCAAGCCCAAGCCTGAAAAAGTCAACAGGAAGTCAACCCAAGTCAACCCCGAGGCCAAAAGTCAAGAAATATAAGTTTAGGGACTAAACTTGTAAATTCCTAAACTTATATTTAAAGAAGAAAAGAGAAAAATGAAGACAAGGGCTTAAACTGCCAATATGCCAAAGTTATACTCCAAGGGGTGAAACTGCCAAGTCTAAAGACTTATAACTACCAAGGACGTGTGATGCAAAGAGTTATATAACCCTTGGGGGGTTATAATGCCAACTCCCCAAAGTTATTTAACCACAGGACCAACTTTGCAATGAACTTATACACCTTCAAGGACCAAACATGTCAACTCTCCAAACTTATCCCCTGCTAAACCAAAAACCTTTTCCCGCCCCTTTTCTATTCACGGGTCATCTTTATCCTCTTTACCCTGCAACACAAATTACACAGAGGATCATCACCTCACCTCCACTAACCCCCTCATCACATGATACATCCACGTTGGCAATCCATGGCCCCACAACACACATCAAGGGCTGTGATGATTTGTTTGGACCAAGATTGATTTTTGATGAGATTGAAGGGCTAGGATGTGTTTGCTTTCCCCCTCTCACACAACTAACACAAGGACTCAGCTATAAAAGAAGAAGAAGACAGAAGAACAAAGTGTAGCAAGTTTTAATTTCAGTTTGTAATTTTTTTTCGTATTTTTAAGCATTTTTCTCAAGTTTTTTAGCACTTCTTCATTTGAGAAATAATATTCAGTTTTCAAAGTTTACTTGTTCTTTGTTTTCAATAATAAGCCATTTTTACTTCAATAAGCTCCAATAAGCTCATTTGAGCTTATTCTTGTTAAAAAGCTCAAATTCAGTTAAAGACTTGTCAAAAGTCATTCATTCACTGGTTTTGTTCATTTTATATCAAAATATGAACACTTGAGCTCATTTGATGCACTTTGGAAGCTAAAAGGAGTAATAAGCTAAATTTTTTAACAGCTTATTGAGCTTTATAGCTCAGGTTTAGAGGCAAGGTGCCATTAGGCTTTGATTTTTAAGCCACTCACTCAACAAGAGTGGCTTGGTTCTGAGACAACACAATTTCAGGTTTTATTTTCTTTAAATTTCATTT
>BQNB010145581.1:0-16697 GCA_026074375.1 Tanacetum coccineum
TAAGTATGCGACCTATCATTCAACTGGGTCTAGTCCTACATATTTAATGAGCTGCAACTTCGGTGTTTTTTGGGGGTAGGCTAAGAGTCTAGGATAGCTCTCTATATTGCAATTTATATATCTAGAATTATAGGATCACAAATATTGACCTATCATTGCCTTTAGTTTAGTGAGCTTAGTTGAGCCATAAGGTGACCTTGGTATCAACAAGTACGTTCTTATTCCATTGGTAAGGACTCGGATAGTGGACTACTAGTATATAAAGAGCCGTTAAGCAGTAAGTGGGTAAAGTCTCCATAAGCTAGGGTTTAGTAAGAGCGCCATTATTAATCTCCTAAGATAGATTATAATCAACAAATACTTGCTTTATGCGGATGCGTCTAATTGTGACAGGATTAGCGTGTCTAGGTCTTAGGATGAAGTCCCGCCTAAGTCTAGGAATGATATGCCCCTTCGAGATAAGACAATCATTACACTAAATATACAAACCTGCGTTTTATCAGATTATTCATGGTTGATACGTTTTCCTTACATTAGTTCTAGACCGCTTCTCTATCATTTGTTTGTCTTCTTGTGTGTGTTTATTGCTTTACTTGTCATTAAAACCCTAGGTTATATACACAAAACCGTGTCAATCTCTCAGGCTGAAACCCCCCCTTTTGCATTAGTTTTAGGTTTAACTTAGATAACTAAAATACTGATAGAATTAGAAATTAACGCTCTCTCTCTTTGTGATTGACACCCTACTTACCAACGAAACAACAATTGACCGGGTACACTGTCCGTTAAAGTGTTGTTTTTAGGTATAGTCGGCATAAAATAAATAGTAAAACTTGATACATATATAACACCTACACAACGACACCTCAATAGTCTAGGCTCAACCACCTACTTATCTATAACCTAAGGCTTTGATACCAATCTGTCTCACCCCGCCAAGGCGGAAACACGAGGCATAACATCATAACACAATGGTGTCAACAGTAGAGAATCACTACATGCATAACTAAATATAAAGACACGATGTGTCATGACAATACCGAAAACAAAAGAACGGTTTCTTGTATTAATGAAAAAGGGTCTCATCAATACAAAGACAATGTATCACAACCTTATAAAAACCTAATAACATTCAAGAATTCATGCAAACAATTATGAAATAAAATCAAATGAGAAATTCTAATGCCATCCTAATGGTCTCTCTAGCCACTTTTATTAACTTCAACACCTTCATAACCCTCACCTGAAAATGATGCTTAAAACATCAACACAATGGTTGGTGAGAGTCATAGGTTTTACGACACCAATACAAGATTTAAATTAATTATTGTGATAATATAAAAACAAACATGGAAGGACAATTAAGCTGGCTATTATACATGCTAACATGCATTCAACTAACAATCACTATTGGGACGGAACGTGTCCCCCGATCCAATCCACAAAAATAGTCATGGAGAGGAACGATATCCCAATCCCAGACTTTTGGTATCGTATCCACACAGGTTCATACCCACACAAAATAGGCGAGACCTCCTACCCACAAAGTAGGCGAAAACCAACACTACATCATACAACATGTAACACATAACATTTAATAGCTTTATAAAAGTCCATGCGTAACTTAAACCAAATAATCATAACAATTAAAATATTTCAAAACATATTTTGCATCATTTCCATCCCAGGAAACATAGTAAAAATAGGACTATGAAACTCACCTGATGCTCAGCTTACTTGACAAAATCTTACACACAATCTAAACACAACAAAAACACAAGTTACACTCGGTTAGGCTAATGTCCAAGCCAATGTAACAATCATATGATGGACTTCTAAACCTTACACTAAGTTTATAATCCTTTAAATACATCTCCCATATCATTTTTATACCCTATATAACCTTAACCATTAATTTCCAATTTCACATTTTCTGACTGAATTTTTGTAGTCACTTTATGACCCCAAATAAAATACTAAAACACCTAATTGATTGTTCTCTTTACATTCCCTAGCTCCCTAATGAGTTTTGAGCTACTGTGATTTTTTAGAGAAAATGATACTAAGTGGAACTATTTTATAAAAATTCATCATTACAAAGTACTTAGATTCGGATCTGAACGCACACCAAAAAGTTTGACGTCCTTAAAAATACTTAGAAAATGTTTTAACGTTAGCCCTTTGAACTGGAGTTAATAGACACATAAAATATGACTCACGATTTTTGGCTAACCCAAATTTTAATTTTAAGTGGGGGTTTTACTCCCGGAAATCAGACCCAAATCTGACCCGAATTTACTGTTTTGACAACTTTTCTTGCGAAAATTATTTGACTAACTTCCCGACCTCAAAACCTTTCGGGGCCGGACATTTTAGAAACTAGACTATCTGAACTTATCAATAGACATAAGATTTATCAAAAATCTCGTTACCAATCATGAGATAACATTCGAACAAGATGACTCAAAATTCTGCTCAATCCTAAATTCAATTCTATCGCGTTCTAACTATAACCGATACATCAATATGATCCTAGATTAAAATCCAAACACTTCTAATAAGTTTAACATCAATTAATTTCAGATTTTATAAAACCTAAATTATCCGTCACTTTAATGTTCCATGATTAAAAAGAAAAGTAATACAATTAAAGTTTAATTAACATACCTAAAACCCTTCGATTAAATTAACACGAACCGACCACTTGAATCTTAATAAAATAAAATCTTTTTATTCTCTCTTTTTGTTCTACCGAATACAATTCAAAAAAAGAGGAATGGAGGGTTTGTATTTATAGTGAAAAGAAGGAGGTTTAGATAATTACATAATTAGAGTCCCACTTATACTAAAATTGGTTTTCTTTTTTTTTCTTTTTTAACCGGCCGAACAAACACCTTTTTATTTTTATTTTTTTATTTTTATATATTTATTATTATTTACACAAAAACCCTTTAATTTTGTTATTTTTATAAAAATCTTTATTTATTTAGACATCCTTCTAAATAAAACTAGTTTTAAATACCTAAAAATAAATAAATTCATTTCATACTTTATCTCTCTAACTTAATAATACTAAAATCTACTAACTAAATTTCTAAACTAAATTTTCTATTCTCGCGAATTCCTATTATCTAAATACGTATACGTATACATATAAATACGTACACACATAAAATCTACCATCATTTTCATTGTCACCAAATGTGAACAAAATGAAATACCCACATTAACCATAAATTCAATCAAAATGTGACGATCACGCTCACAGATTAATAACCAACTCACATAGAATCACATAACCACATAATTACTATAACACATATTGAAACTCAAATCAATACTAACGATTGACTAACCTGCTCAAAGCACAGTTGTCACATTTTCATTGTTTTGTCAATTTATTCGTAGCTTCAAGGTTTTGTAACCCTAACACTATTAAGAGTGTTTGTATTATATTGAGGCTGAAAGTTTGGTAAACCGTTTGTTATCTTATTTATTATTGTTTCATTGAATTCTTCTTAGTATCATTGACTAGATTCCGCATAGTCTTTGATATTCAGAATCAAAGTTTTCTATCATAGTTGTTTTGGATTTATTCAATACAACTTAGGCTTATACAAGCTAAGCAAGATCTATTCTATTGGGATCAACAAACGATAATGTGCGGAAGTGAATAAAAGGTTTTAAAGTTTGACAACGAGGTTAACATAGATAATAGTAATTCTTGAAAATCGGTCCAATGCAAGGCAACACCATAAAGCAAGCAAAGACATCCATAGCTAAGCACCTAAGAAAAACATGCTAAAACTGTCAACATAAAGTTGGTGAATTCATAGGTTTGAATTTAATATAAGAGTAGACCACAAGTTTACAGTACGCACATGACAGTTATAGGAGATACAACTTCACATAAAAAGAAATTTACTGTTGCGCTAAGCTCATGACACCGAAGCTTAATTTAAAAGGAATCATTTTATATGCCAAATAGAATTACTCGCCCTAAAGGTATCTGACCAAGATCACTTATTGACAATTCGACATGGTATATATCCGTTTGTTTCGGGACCAACCGAATCCTAGTGAGTGCTACTACCCGGATAGGATAATTACTTCCCAAAAATCTTATTTACAACAATTTGCGCTTTACTTAACCAGTACATCGGTTAAGCAATTGAATTGGTTCATGATAATTCGGGCATTAGTGGTCTATTCGCTACTTAGGCAACACGTAATCAGGAAAAGGAAACGTAAAGTAACTGTGTTCATAGTTTGAAAACAAGCAATGTTTCTCACCCCAAAATAGTAAAGTAAAAATAGTAAAACATAGGCTATGAACTCACCTTAGCAAAAATGAGCAAATGATAATCACGCAAGTAAAAGATGATATAGAAATCTAGCCGTAACTTATAATAATAATAACGCGTCTCAGAATCACGAAAAACATGCCATGAATTGCACAATATGTTCATCACCAAAAGACATCAATGTGTGTTTGCTTTATTTTGATTATCAAATCATGACGAAATAAAATCATATAGTTTTTCGTTAAGTTTCGGCGTTTAACCAAAAATTACCATTTTTAGAAAGTTTCTATTTTAGGAAAGTTTTTAGTTTCAGGACGTTAATACCGTCCCCTATATTTATTAAGTTTCCATATTTTCAAAACGCACTAACGAGCCTTAATTACTTAACTTCTAAGTCTGTTCTGCTAAATTTTACCAAACTTACTATTTTTAGTAACTTTATTGTTTTTCCCAAAATATGCTAATGGCGTCTTTAAATGATACTAATCAATAGGTATGTGGTACTATATGCTTTGTTAGTGTTTAGAAAGTCCAAAAATGTCTGAAAGTGTCTGAAAAATGTTTCAAGTTTTGTCGAAAAATGTTTCAAGTTTCATTTGGCTATAACTTAGTCGTTTTAAATCCAATTTTAATGTGCGATGTATGAAAAACTATCTATTCAAAACGAGCTCTCCAAAAACTACTTTTACGCTTAATGAAAACATTTTTAGGTCAACCAAAATCCTAAAATAAATTTGGGACAACAAGCACTTTTTGCCAAAAACGCAACCAAAATCCACTCAAACTTCACAATAGTGCCTAATCTAGCCTAATCTCCATTCACAACTAATCCACAACAAAATCACACTTAAATCTAACCTAATCCCTTCATTTCTATTATTGCAACACTCATTCAACTCTCATCTCACCAAGAACATAATATTTAACTAGTGAAATAAAGTAGTATCATTATTTATGAAATCTTGTCTTTAAAATCTTTCAAAAATTAAAACACAACATATGGATGTATGGATCTTGAACATATAAGAAGAACATAAGAAAAACCACAAAGAAAGATTTAAGATACTTACAAGAATGAAGAACAAGAAGCAATAACACAAGATCTATACCCAAAATCACTAGATCTTGAAAAACTCTAAATAATAACCAAACCCTAATTTGTAGATCTTGAAGAAAACCCTTAAATCAAAGAACCAATACTTGCAAACACCTTAGGTAACCTTATAAATGAACCTAAAATGCTTGGATTATGCAAGAAATCAAAGAAAATGGAAACCCTATGTGGGTGTTTGTTGGTCGTGGGCTTCAAAAAGAGAGGAGGAAGAGAAAAAAAAATTGGAGGCTTGAAAATGATTATGAAACCCTAAGTTGTGATATGGGATGGTATTTATAGGACAAGATTAGGTTAAAGGGTATGCATCATAGTGCACATGTGACCAACACACACCAAAGGTGTGTGTGTGTGGGTTCGGCAATAGGCAAGCCACAAGGACCATATGGTTCAAAATTTTGAGTCTTGGTTCTCATTAGATGCATAAGTTGGTCTTTAGTTGGTCAAATGAAGTCAAAGGGTGCAAGTATCACATGATATTGTCAAACTTGAGAAAATGTGCATGAGAAGGACTCTCTCATGTGTCACTTTCACCCACATGCATGGGAAGTTCAAGAAAAGATGCCTTTGATTTAATTTCAAGACTTATGGTGCATTTGGTTTGGGTTTAGGCGTCCACAATATAACAAGAGAAGAGGGTGAATGAAATTTTTGACTTATGGACATGAAATGGACGATAACTAAAGTTTACACGAAAAGATTTTGGGTTTCCGGGGTTCCGTTAGGTCAAAAACGCGAAAAACGCAATTTAAACGTTAAAGCGTAAAAATAACTACCGGGAGTGATCGTAAACTACGAAACACTTAGAAAAGATAAATTAACTCATATATCATCTAAACTAATCAAAATCCGAATTCAGAACGCGTCCGATGACGTTTTTCAGATTTACGCGGGTTACTTCCCGGTAAACTGGCGGATTCAAACGTAACGTATAAAAGTCAAAAATAATTTTTAGAAAGTTTGAAAATATTGACCTGAAACTTTTGGGGTGTGACAAAGATTTAGGTGGTACTTCTTCCTAAAACCTAGACACATAGAATTCTGTCACAATTAAACGCATCCCTATAAAGCATCTTATTTGCTGATTATAATCTATCTTAGGAGATTAATAATGGTGATCTTATTAAACCCTAGCTTATTGAGACTTTACCCACTTACAGCTTAAAGGTAATTTATATTCTAGTAGTCCATTTTCTAAGCCTTTATCAAATGAATCAGTACGTTATTTGTTGATCCCAGGTCACCTGCTAGTCCATCTTGTTTACATAAACCAATGGTAAAGATAGGCCATTAATTGTGATCCTATTATTCTAGATATATAAATCGCTATATGGAGAGCCATCCTGGCATCTAGCTAACTTGGTCAGTATCACTAGATCCAGTTGAATGATAGGTCACATACAAAAGCACGTAAACAAGTATGAATTGATAAACATAATCAACAACCAACGATATATAAAGCAATCGATATAAACAAACCAAACATTTCAATCTTCAAAATCATGGTTAATGCCCAAGGGTATTAGCCTTTAATCATTGTAATCAATACAAGAATAATCAATCAACCAAGGTAAACTAACCGAGTTAAACGAATGATACCAAAAATCGAACAATTACTAGAGTATAGGAGATTACAAGGTGTTTCCTATGGAATTAGTAGCTTTGCTTGACCTCTTCTGCTCTTCTTGTCTTCTGAAAATCAACTTTTGTGGTTATGGTATCGCAAATATAAGCAAGCTCACCTAAAACTCATTTTTAGGTTTTCTATTTATAGTGTCTGGAATTTGGTCGATACGTTGTATTGGTTGAGGTCAATACGGCGTATTGAGAGTTTCTTAGAGTATGGACCACGTTCGATATCTTCCAGAATCTTTGTATAATGTATCTTGGATACGGCGTATGGTAGATCCTAGATACGGCGTATAGGTCTTTGTGGTTTCTTGTGAAGTACAGGCACAGATACACCGTATCTTCCTTGATGGATATGGCGTATAGTATGTCAGAACAATTTCTTTAGATTTGTTCATTTTAGCTCCATAATGCACCCTTTTTAGCTAATCTTCACAAAGTACTTCATAATTACTTCAAATCTGAAATATAAACGATTAAGTATCGATTCATGCAATAATTGTATAAAATGGGTAAGAAACATGAGATAAATGATGCTATAAAAGTGATGTTATTTGATGTCATCAAATATCCTCCTACTTAAATCCTACTTGTCCTCAAGTAGTCTTTAAAAATTTATGAAAATGTATCCCTAATGATTTTTTAAGCATTTATTCGTTCAATTACCAGTACACAACCAAACACCTCACGAAATTGAAAGATGAAATCACTCAAATCACTCGACTAATCTATGTGGTAACATGTAACTAATTCGCTCAATTGCTCGGTCGTGACGAGTATTCTATCATAATCTTGGCAAGGATACACATCACCACTACTAAAGCTTAGGAGTAACAAGTTTATAAAGGTAAATTAGGTTTAATAAAAAGTCGTAAAGGGTTTGATCACTCTTTCTAATCTCTATTGATGCCAATATTCCATAAAAGGTGACAAAATCACACATACACACCCATAACGATGGGATAGAGATATATGACTGCATTCGAACCTTAACTCGAATAAGCTAAAGAATAGGACCAGTAGTCTTTACCAAAAGTCATAAACCAACAAGGGCAACAAACCACATATACACATCCATAACAATGGAATAGACATACATGATTGCATTCAATTCATTTACTCGAGTAAAACCAAGGGTTAGGATGAAGAATGATATATGGTATGGATCTTCTAATCTTTTTACCAAAAATTAATAAACCAACATGGCGGACTAAATCACACATACATGGACGTAATGACAGAATAGACATATGTGATTGCTCGCATCCACATTCGAGTAAAACTTAAGGATTAGAGATTAGGAAAGGGAAATAATTGTTGTTAAATAAAAATATACAAAAAAATTGATTAAGTCCAAAACAAATAAGGTATAAGTTGCTACATACTTTCTTGATCATTCCCATGATAAAGAAACATAAATATATACACAAACGTCTTGATCATAAATCAACAAAAACAACATTTAGTTGGCGTTCCTGTAACGGTCAACTTCTCAATCATCCATGCTATACATACTTTTACAAGACAAATGACGATATCTACCACTTTATACAAAACTTTACATCGTTGATTTATAATATGTATCAATGAATAATCAATCCTTTAAATAATTCATCGGTTTAAGCTTTAACGAACCGACTATCTTCATAATTTCCTCCTCTTTTTTGCAGTGATTTTCTTATTTTTCCATTACATAAATGATACACTACGAATCTCGATGTAATTTCACCATCTTCATGATCATAATAACTCCAAATTATTTATTCAATAATTCTTCATTCTTCGTACTCGGATATACCAATAATTGCGAAAGTAGTAAAAATACATAAGTTTGACTATTTTTACATTCCCATTGCAATGTGTAATTTTCCCAACCATACTAGAGATAGAAAATGACACAAGCCACAGGAAATACATACTTTACACTAAAGCAACTAGCAACTGATAAATGGACTTAATCTAACATGGTAGGCTAAGGTGTAACGGTGTAACGAAACAAATAGTTGGTGAAAACACGAATGGTTAAATAGGTTTTTCTAGGGGAATCTTACTCTTAAAATTAGAGTAAACAAAGGGTTTATACAGGGGTTAACTAACCATTGTGGTTAGTTAATAACACAACATATATAGGCTTTTTGGGTGTAATCCTAGAAATTTACCAATTTAAATAAGTTACTCCAATTAAATCCATAATACTCATTATTGTGGTGTCGAATATATATACCAAGCCAAGTTCTAAAGTCTACAACATCACCAGCACACTCATATTTTAGTGGGATTTAGGTAAATATTCAAAACGGATAAGGCAGAATCCTCATAATATCTAATAAGGGTTTTGTGTGCAGGTTATGTAACTAGTTATTTCACAAAAGTATGCTTGAAAATTTTTAAATTTAAGCATATTGATGTGAAAAATAGGACAAGTAGCGTTCTAATTCTCCTTCCCCCTCCCCCCCCCCACTTAAATTATACAACGCCCTCATTGTATAAACGTAATAGTGAAAAAGGGAAACAAAAGAATTAGAACGAGAAACTGCCCTGATATTTGGTCGGTATGGTTCTCCATGTTGAGTTTGTGAGCAAGAATGTGTGTTGTAAGTGCGTCTGGATTCCAGCATGACTACAACACATATAAGATTCTAGATTAGAGATACTCCACCAACGTTGTCGATTTCTTTCCAGCAAGGTCCTGTGCAAAATATAAGAAAACCATGTAAACCTATCTCGGGTATTCTACGGTTAATAAAAATAAAACAAAAACAAAAATTGTACAGGAATTCAATACGTCGTATCCCAAAACCAAGATACGCCGTATAGAAACCTAGAAAAAGTATCTAAGTACGGATCGGTCTGGCAAATACGCCGTATCATATAAGGGTGGCAATTTCTGACCCAACACGAAACTCGACCTGAAACCGACACAAAAATTAACAGGTTCGAGTTGAGTCTAAATAAATTTGGGTCAGGTTTGGGTCGACCTATCTAACCTATTTATTAAACAGGTCAGGTTTGGGTTGAGAATAAATTAAATGGGTTGACCCGCCAACCCATTTAAGATTTTTTTCTTAAATTAAAAATTATTTATATTTTATTATACGGGTTAAACAGGTTAAACGAGTTGATCCACAAACCCATTTAACATGTTTAACCCGTGTAATATGCCAACTTTGTATATAAAACTGGTTAAATGGGTCAACCCAAAACCCGTTTAACCTATTCAACCCGTGTAACCTATTTAACCCGCCAACCAAAGTATATATACAGGTTAAATGCGTCAGGTTCGGTATATGTGTGAATAGGTTAGGGTTTTCATATCTAACTTGATTATTTAAATGGGTCGGGTTTGGGTTAAGGTTTTTTAACACGCCAACCTGTCAACCCGAACCCGAACTGAATTGCCACCCCTAGTATCATATAATGAATACGCCGTATAAATAGAACTGACAATAATGTTTTAAATAAAAACATTAAAAACTGGATAACATCCAGACAGTCAATACGCCGTATGGTGTGGAGCGAATATGTCGTATTGATGTCTGGGAAGACAGACTCGATAAATAAATTTAAACAGTCTGGGCTGTCTCCCGAGAAGCACTTTTCTTTACAGCCAAGTCTTTAAGTTAGACTTTTCTTCAGGCTCCTTTACTTCATCTCATGCACACTTATGTGCCTGCGTGTGAGCCATTCTTTAACCTTCGTATCTCGAATAAAGTCGGGTTCTAGATTCAAAACTCCTTTATAGAAACCCTTCAGCTTTTGGTATGAGTGCGAGATTCCATTCATCTTATCTTGTTCACTTACCTTTGGTAATGGCAGGATCTTGTTGCACTTTTCATTAGTGAGGTGTTTGAACCTCGGGTTTGACCACGCCATTTGGTAAGTTACACTATCATCCTCATCGTGGATGGTAATGATTCCATCAAACCTTCTGGCTTTCATGCACGAAGCCTTGCAAAAAGGTTCTCCAACTATCACATCACCCATCCCTTCATCAAGATAAGGATCCATATCTTTCACAACTATAAAATCAGTAATAACATAAAAGTTTCCAATAAAAACTAGTGCATTAACAAAGTTTCCTAATTCATTCCTCCCTCTGAATTCAATTTTGTCTTTTATTATCGAGTTATAAAATGTTTTAGACATGACATTAATAGGCAAAATTGGGAAGAAATTAGCGTATACAAGCTCAAAACCTATCATGCATGAAAACTTTAAGTTGTAGGTACAATCAGTATGGATCTTCTCATCGAAGTCACAATAACTAGGGTATTTAATAATTTTACTAACCATTTTATCATCATTCCTAGTTTTAACTTCCTTAATCATGGGTTTATCAACTACCTCACCTTCCATAATGGTGGGCTTCAAATCATCAACTTGATTCTTCTAAGTTCTAATGGCACATTTAGATCGTTTAATTTGATATAATCTCCATATAAAGGGTCTGACGATCTATTTAATATCAAAGTCTCTCCCATTATCCTAGCCTCCAAATAAAGTTCTATTCGTTCTCTTAATCTTAACATGTAGACCATCTTAATCAAACTACTAGCATGTTTAACACTTCTAAAACTAATTTTCTCATCCCCTACCCTCAAAGTAATCTTTCTTTTGTACACATCAATCTTAGCGTGGGTGGTAGACAAAAATGGTCATCTAAGGATCAAGGGCACTTTGACATCCTTAGGCATATCTAGAATTATGAAGTCTATAGGGAAAACAAACTTACCATTCCCTACTAGTACGTTTTCAGCAATTCCCTTGGGATATTTCACTGTTCTATCTACTAATTCAATAGTCAACTTAGTATGAGCTAATTCTCCTATACCTAGATTAAGGTAGGTCGAGAGATGCATGACATTTACGCTAGCTCCTAAGTCAGCAAGGGCATTTTCAAAACAAATATTATTAATGAAACAAGGTAAAGTGAAACTTCCTGGGTCTTTCTCCTTTCTAGATAGGGAATCGTCAAGACGTGTAGCTCTATATAAATAAGTGTCCAAGTATTATGGTTCATACGATATCTCTTTCTCATCACAGCAATAATCATTCAAATGACTTAGAAAGGGAATAGTCGCTTGTCTTGACTCAAAAATTAGCTTACTATTCTGTTAAGCTGATACGGTGTATTGGGAGGATCCTATACGGCGTATTGGGGTCGTGTCAATTTCAATAGTAGTCGAGATTGACTTGACATGGTCCCTCCGGTTTGTTTTAGTAGAACTAGGTAAACTTCTAAATCCTCTTTCCTGTAGTACCTTGCTCATTTACCTGATTTGAATCTCAAAAGTTTTGATCGAGGCTTCTTGGTTTCTGATAGCAGCATTAGTGGAGGCTTGAATTTCTTTAATCAGGTTAGAGTTTTTCTCATGTCTTTTTGCTGATTCATTCATAAACCTTTTTAGTGATTCTTCCATTGATTGTCTTCGTTCTTGATACAAAGGATTTTCATTATTCCTTTAGTAAAATCCAGGAGCTGCTGCTCTATATTTCCCTCCTTGTTAGAAAGGCACACCAAATTGAGTATAATATGCTTCTTCAAGGGTTTTACCTACTTCTTAAGTGGATAGTCTTTGATGTAGTGGGGTCCTTTACATAGCTCACATCCTACCTAAGTAGCATATACCATTTCATCAACCTTCTTGATTTCTTTTCCAATATTATTAAGTTGTGCTTTGATAGCAACCAATCCATCAAAAGTTTCAGTAATTCTTGCCTTAGATGCTCCGTTATTCCATTTTTGAGAATAATCGGCCATCTCTTGGATGGCTACTTTTACATCGGCAACTGTCTTAGTTGGTATGACACCTTTGGAATTAAGAATTTGTCTAGTCGGAACTTCTAATCCATTATAAAACAAGATCACCTCTTGCATCTTTATTAAGTAGTGTTGAGGGCATTTCATTAAGAGTTTTTTTAATCTTTCCCATACTTGGTAAAGAGTTTCATCAGGTTCTTGCTGAAAGTTATTGATCTCCTCCATTTTCTTAGCAGTCCGGGCAGGTGGACAATACTTGCTTAGAAATTTAGCCTTTATATCTTCCCAAGTTTTAATTGAACCAGATGGTTTGTTCCTTAGCCAACGACTCGTGACTCTAGTGAGTGACATAGGAAAATCTCGAATCATTATTTGGTGTTGAGTTATATTAGGAATATGGAATAAATCGATAATCTAAAGAACTTTCTCAATGTGCTCGTCCGCATCTTCATGATCCGAACCGCTAAAGGTGTTGTCACGTAGTTCTTTAAGAAATTAGCCCTTTAGTTTAAAGTGATCCTTGTCATCGATTTTAGGCCTAGTGACACCCAATTCATAGTTACCACGTGTCTTGCACATGTATTCTTCCATGGTTTCCGCCATTCTTTTTGCAATTTATTCCTCAAAATGTTCTTTTAGATCAGAAAATAGATCGAATTCAAGCAAACTTGATTCATCAAGACTAGGTGTCTTGAAAAGCTTCCTAGATGAGCAAAATTCTCATCTCAGATTTTTGAAAGATGTAAATAGTTCCTTAGTTGAACTCCTTGTCATGCACTACCTGAAACAGAGGATGAATAATCATTAGGATTGGCTCGAAAGAAAGAAAACACA
The DNA here is from genome assembly GCA_026074375.1 of Tanacetum coccineum. Classification (NCBI taxonomy): domain Eukaryota; kingdom Viridiplantae; phylum Streptophyta; class Magnoliopsida; order Asterales; family Asteraceae; genus Tanacetum; species Tanacetum coccineum. The sequence goes on from BQNB010145581.1 coordinate 13,640, forward strand.
AAAAATCAAGCGCAAAAATCAAATAAGAAGAATCTGTTTCTGTTGTTATATCAGATAATCAATACGCCGTATTCAATTTATCTTAATACGCCATATCAGTCTGTTGAATGAGATACGTTGTATTAGTTAAGAAAGTTAGATACGCCATATTCAATTTATCTGAATACGCCGTATCAGGTTATCGACCAGAACAGTGTATAGAACACAATAAAACAAACAAAACAAAACAAATGTACAAGCAAACAAAAATAAATAAATATGCAGAATTTTACACTAACTTAAATTACACTAATTCTAGGGGTTAAGTAAATCTAAGGTTAAAACTAAAATATTAAACAAAAATAAAGATTAAACAATTTTACTCCCCGACAACGGCGCCAAAAACTTGATGTGTCGGCATGTAGGTTGTTATTTTAGTTATCAAGTTTTACATTTATATTTTGCCGACTTTACCTAAAACAATTTTTTAACGAGCAGTGTACCCGATCAGATGTAGCTTTGTTGGTAAGTAGGGTGTCGATCACTAAGAGCGAGAATGTTAATCTTTTATTCTATTTTGGTTAAGTAAACTAAGTCAATTTAAACTATGTTAATTCTAATCTATGTTAAACCTATGCTAAAGCTAATTCTAACGAATAAGGGGGTTTCAGTCTGAGAGACTGGCACAGGTTTTGTTATGACTTAGATCAATTTAAAACACAATAACACACACAAGCAGATAATTAAAAGATAGAAGAGCGGTCTAGCCAAATATAAGAAAATTGTATTATCCATGATTAATCCAATTAAAATGCAGGTTTGTTTATTTTAGTGCAACGAGTGCTTATTTCGAGGCGGCATATCATTCCAAGATTTAGGCGGTACTTCTTCCTAAAACCTAGACATGTAGAATTCTGTCACAATTAAACGCATCAGTATAAGGCATCCTATTTATTGATTATAATCTATTTTAAGAGATTAATAATGGTGCTCTTATTAAACCCTAGCTCATAGAGACTTTACCCACTTACTACTTAAAGGCAATTTATATTCTAGTAGTCCACTGTCTAAGTCTTTATCAAAGGAATCAATACGTTATTTGTTTATCCCATGTCACCTACTAGCCAACTTGTTCACATAAACCAATGGTAAAGATATGCCATTAATAGTGATCATATTATTCTAGATATATAAATCGCTATGTGGAGAGCCATCCCGGCATCTAGCTAACTTGGTCGGTATCACTAGATCCAGTTGAATGATAGGTCGCATACAAAAGCACGTAAACAAGTATGAATTGATAAACATAATCAACAACTAACGATAAATTAAGCAATCAATATAAACAAACCAAACACTAAAATCTTCATAATCATGGCTAATACCCAAAGGTATTAACCCTTAATCATTGTAATCAATAAAAGAATAATCAATCAACCAAGGTAAACTAACCAAGGTAAACGTATGATATAAAAAAATAGAACAATTACTAGAGTATAGGAGATTACAAGGTGTTTCCTATAGAATTAGTAGCTTTGCTTGACCTCTTCTACTCTTCTTGTCTTCTAAAAATCAACTTTTGTGGTTAGGGTATCAAAAATATGATCAAGCACACTTAAAACTTGTTTTTAGGTTTTCTATTTATAGTGTTTGGAATTAGGTCGATACGTCGTATTGGTTGAGGTCAATATGGCGTATTGAGAGTTTCTTGGAGTAGGGACCATGTTCGATATCTTCCAGAATATTCATATACTATATGGTGTATCGTAGATCCTGGAGACGGCGTATAGGTCTTCGTGGTTTCTTATGAAGTGCAGGCACAGATATGCCGTATCTTCCTTGATGGATATGGCATATAGTCAGTCTGAACAGTTTCTTCAGATTTCTTTGTTTTGGCTCCATAATGTGTGCCTTTTAGCTAATCTTCACAAAGTACTCCATAATTACTGAAAATTTTAAATATAAACAATTAAGTATCGATACATGCAATAATTGTATAAAATGGGTAAGAAACATGGGATAAGTTATGCTATAAAAGTGTCATTATTTGATGCCATCAGTACTTATGTGGCTCTCTTGCGGAGATGTGTGTTCTTCAATGGATGATAGAGGAGAAGATTAAGAACAAAAAAGGTGTTAGACTTAGAGGATTAGAGGAGAGAAAAAAGGGGAAAGAATATATGCAATAGGTGAGGAATACAAAGGCCAAAGGTGGTTATTTATAGGTCAAAGTCCCCAAGTTTTATAATAACAATTCTCACCTAGTGTGTTGCCCATGCGTCAGCGCGTGGCCAGCGCGTTAGAATCTCAATCTCATTTTCTTCAGGACATTAATGTTTTAAATGCCCACACTTGTTAAACCCCTAACTGTACTTCATGCTATGACCTTTCAAACATTCTTATACTTAAGGTCAACCAACTCAAATAGTTATTTGATAAAATGTTTGTGAAGTGTTAAAAGCGTTTTGCTTATCTAATATTGTAAAGAGAGAAAAGGATTATCGAAAAGGGGTATTTTAGTTATTCCTTAAATTGTAACTAGCCTAGTTAGATCTAACTAAAGATGTGAAATGGCTATTTAGGGTACAATAGAATATTCTTTGCTTGGAGAGAAAGGGGAAAAGATTTGAAATTTAAATTTCAAAATCTTTAGGCACATGTTGGATAAAGAGGTATGAGCTATGTATGAGTTGTCATGATATGACATAAGGGAGCCTCTTGATCTTTGTTTAAAATGAAGGGTGAGGATGTAAAGAATAGAGGTGAATAGGATAGGTGATATGGCAAGATCAAGGGTAATAAAAGAGTTGTGTTAGTTGTGTGAGTGAGAGGTGTTTGATTATGAGAGGGATTGTGTTTGTTTGAGATGAGAGTTTAATCTAATGGTTGAGAAGAGAATGAGGTATATTGGGTTTATGAGGTGGCTTGATCATGGGCAGAAGTGAAAGTGTGTTTGTTTGTATTTGTTTGAGTTTCAATCCAAGGGTGGTGAAAATAGTATGTGAACTTGGATTGATGAAGTGGCTTGATCAAGGGTGAGGATAAGGAAATATGTGTGAAATTTAAATGTTGTGGAGAA
>BQNB010145582.1:0-13885 GCA_026074375.1 Tanacetum coccineum
AGAGCTCATAAAGGTTAATTGTGGCTTTTTGCTCCCACCAGCTTAATAAACGTTGTATAATTGTTGAATAAATAAAGTTGATTTGGTTTTTGGGATTCTTAGTTTAGATTACTTCGTAGAGATTCCTTCTGGTGAAAGTAAGGTACACATCGAGGTTTTGTCAGTGTTGTGGGGAAATAGACTCCTGGACCATGGTCGGCTCGCATACCGATGTGGCAGTTGTTTAAAGACCACAGGAATTGAAATTTGGTTATAATAATAATAGTTATGTAATAAATCGAAGCCGAAATAAGACCACTACCTCTTGCCAGCTCACAACCGATTTGGTAGTCGTTTAAAGGGTGGAGGTAATAATAATAATAATAAAAACTGTAGGCTGCTAAAAGTTTACTGCCTCTTGCCGGCTCACAACCGATGTTGCAGCCTTCAAAAAGGTTGAGGATCACCGAGGTCGAAATAAGACTCATGTACCATGATCGGCTCGCATACCGATGTGGCAGTTGTTTAAAGGACCGAGGTTTAATAATGTTGCAATAATAATAATTATAAAGCCAAATTTTGACTCCGGGGTTATCTAAATAAAGCCTCCGTCTTTGGACTCGTAGTTGAGTTGTTTCGGATGAAATAAAAAGGATGAAATAAAAAGGATAACCCCTAAATCATGCGAAATTAGAACCTTAATATGGACCTTATTCTCACCATATCATCTCTTTAGGAAATGATTTCAAACTAATTATCGTCTAAACCGAGTTTACTTTATATGAATAAGGACATAATTTATTTGTCACCAATAATAATAAAATCTTTAGAGGATTTAGGAATAATAGGAGCGAAAATTTAGTTTACACTTAGCATTTATGAGTAGTGTTAGCATCTAATCTTATATTTAACTGTGATTTCGTTTTAAGCTTAGTTTGGGGACTGTGAAAATCAAGGATGACGAACTCCCGTTCTTTAAGCTTTTTAAATAAATTTTTATCTTAGTTTTTATCTATTATTATTAAATAAGTGGTTAAAACGGGGGCGTTTTCGAAATAAATGATTTTTGCAACTTCTTAATGGACATTTTCTGTTATTGTTTGATTGTAAGGGGTCATAAGTTAAGGGGGGGTTTTAGTTATTTATTTCCAGGCGTGTTTCATAAACATTGCGTGTGGGACCAGCAATGACTTAGTGTGGGGAAATTTGATGTGTGCTAAAACACACGTCATTTGTACCCAGAAAATTGATAATAAACGGACTAAAATACTAAAATATGAGTAATTATCTTGCAAATATGTTTGTATTATGTTTTTATGTCTTACAGTACATAAGGATTGAAAAACGTAGCAAAACGGTAAGTTTTTGGGTGACTTTCGCCGACGTTTTCAACGTTTATTGAGTTCAAACAAAGTCATGGAATATCCCACGATCACACCTTTGGAAGATCACGAAATTACGAGTTCAACGGTACCGACCTTTCTATTTTGAACTTTTCTAATTTGAACTTTTTCACGCCTTAATTGAACCTTTAATATAATAAAACATGGTCCAAATTCATGAGCCCATATATGGAACTTATTTACATATATATTATGATGGATGCATCTAGCTCAGTTGGGCTTGAGGCTTCTCTTGAGTTCCCACTCGAAGGTTCTGATTCGAATTCTGGGTTTAGGCACCATTATATATGCCACGCCAGCATCCACGTGGATGCCACGTAGGCACACGTGGCTGACACGTGGATCCACGAGGCGAACCGACACTATCAATGACCGACCCGGCCCATGACCCGGCTTGACCCGGCCCATGACCCGATCCAGACCCAACCATTAACCGACCGTTGACCGGTGTTCCAGCGGTGGTCAACGGTGGTTTCGCCACTGTGAGACCGCCGCGCTAGTACAGACCACTGTTGGAATATGGTCCAGACAATGGATGACCACTGTTGACCAGTCGGCCAAAGAGACCACCATAGTGACCTGGTGGCTTCGTTGACGCATGGCAACCATCTTGGTGCACCAGACTTAGGTGTCCTGCAAATGATTCTTGCAGGTCTGTAGGTACTGGGATTCATGTGGCGAGGTTATGAGCTGTATAGGATCGGATGGCTTCTGTGAAGTGCTGAGCGTGTTCATCTTCTGATTGGTAGGATCCAGCTGCGTAGCTAGTAGCACTTGGTAGATAAGCAAGGTTATTGATCCATATAAATGACGAAAATACGCGCCCCAGATCTGAGCTATGATTGTGGACCAAAGGTCTGAGGAATTGACGAAAATGCCCTCCCCCCCTTGGTTGCTAAAAAAAGAAAACGGCATCAGATTCAGTTGGGATGAATGATTTTAGTTATCTTTTTCAACAAGTATATAATTTTAGTAGAGTAGTAGTAGAATAATTAGCTTATTTTAGATTTGCTATTAATAAAAAAGCTTTTAGCTAAATCTCAAACTTATTGTAGTGCTTATTTTTTTATAATGCAAGAATGCTTTTATTAGGTTGACAGTTTTATTAAAGTGCTCTTTATCTTAATGCTTATTTTTATCTTAATTCTTCACTCCATTTTCTTTTGCTTATTTCCAAAATGCTATTGCTTATACTTATTTTTTTGGATCCGGAATCTCTTAACTTAATATTCTAAAAACTACTTTTATACTTATTTAGACTACTTATTTTAAATTGTTTTTTTATTTGAGCTTTTCGAGTAGCTTATTTTACTTATTTTCGCTTGCATATTTTTATTCAACTTATTACTTAAGATCCCAATCCTTAATCATGACCCGATCCGATTCCCTTGATTGAAGCATACTTCTATAGTTTAGGGCGCGCTAAAGAGGCGTATTTCTATATGCGGATCTCTAATTATTTTCTCTCACATGCTTTAAGAAGATCTATCTTACACACAGAAAAAAGTTTGTTGGCTTTTATTCCTAGCTTTTATTCTTAGATCTAAATCCTTAAATTATACCCGATCCGAGTCACTGGATTGAACACCTTGAGTTTTCAGTAAATTTAAGATCAAAGTTTTTTCATCTTTTTATTAGCTTATTGTCTTTAAATAAATCTAGCTTATTTTTGTCTTAGTAGTTTATTGTTATCTTGTTCATCTTAACCCTTGTTTGTTTTTAATGTTGATGATATCTATCCAACTCTTAGGCGAGGAGCTTATGGGTCTTTTAAGCTTATTTTACTACTAAAGTTTTAAGCTTTTTAATTTTTACTTAGCTAATTTGTGAATAAAGCTCATAACTTTATTAGCTAATTAGTTATTTAGAATCTAATAAAGTTATAACCTTTAGTGTTTAATTAAGTTTATTAGATCGGGTGGTTTATATTCGTCTCCATTTTCCTCAATCGGGTTCTTCCTTCTTTTATTTTTTTCATTAATTTGTAGTTTTAGCTTAATTAGCTTAATATGTTTATTCTTATTATTGTTCGTTTAGTTGTCATGTTAGCGAGTAGATTTAGAATATGCTTGTTAAGTGTTAAATATTTGGCTTTCTTTTTTAAGTGAAAAAATATAAATTTAAGTGTGATTAATATACACAGGAAAATATTGATTTAGTGATTTTTATATTACTTAAATTATGTTTTAGTTACTTCGACGTGGCGAAATCCGTAAGAATAATTAGCATAAATTTAGTAATCGATATCTAATAAGAGTATTTTTTCAATCTAACCAACGTTGTGAGAATAAAATTTGTTAGAAAGACATGGTTCATCAATAAGACTTAATATGTATGTTTTAATTCACACTTAATGCTTTAATCAATACACTTAGCAAGCATATCTTTTATTATATATTGTTCTTTGTTTAATTGCTTGCTATTTGCTATCTAGTTTTTATAGTTTTATTTTTTATTAAATTTTAAGTTTTATCAAAAACAAAAATATTCGATATTCAAGCATCAAACAAATTACTTTCGTGGATTTCAAAGTCATCTCTCGTTAGAATACACATCCGGGAATAAAATATGTTTGTCCCTCAAGCAAATTTTAATTAAATGGGAGTAACTCCTATACTATTGCTAATTTGGTATTTTAGGATATATATATTTTTATATATAGACTATTTTATCGAATCACCCACCACTGATAAAAGTGGCCTTATAACAAATCATTTAATTTAATAAACACCCCTATCTCATAAATAAAATAGTTTTGTTGCGTCTTTGTGTAATAATTTATGTTTTGGTTCTGCTGAGTATTATATGGGGTTGGTAATGATGATGTTGATGTTAACCATGAAATACATGTGAAATTAACCTAAAAGCAATTCAGACATTGATATGATGGTTGCTGTGCTTACTTTCAAAGATGCGATACTATCATTTTCTATAATGTTTTTATCCCATAAGAATTGGATGTTTGCAAATAATAGTACTAACAGCATGGCAAAGTCAACAAACACATGATATGTGCCTTTTCTTTTCCTTTAAATGTTATCACTAAAATTCAATGACATTTTCTTCACATTCTAACTTCTTGAACATAGACTTTTACCCCTTTGATGCTCTCTATTATCATATGCATCAAGTCTTCATAGATGATAACATTGAGGCAGGGACTCCATGAGTTTAATGCTAGCATTGAGTGAGAAAGTTATATAAATACCCCCGTTTAGATAAATAACACACTAGTACAACATGTTACTGGTGCATTTGATCACAACATTATCTTCATCATTTAAAACATTTTCAAAACACCAAAATATTTGATGGCCAGAAGTTGCTTGATGCCTTGGGCCATCCCCCGCCTCCCATACTAGACTGCCCTACAACGAGGGTGATCTGTAAAGAGTATTGTTTTTTTTGCTCTAGTAGATGCATTTTTTTCCTTTTTATCAATCAAATGCATGTATTAGATGTTTGGTGAGGGTGAAGTGATAACTATGCGTAGCTAGAGGCTCACTTACACAGTGGACGGTGGATTTTGAAAAACCCCCTCAAACAAGATTATATGCAAAAAAATTGGGATCAGATGCATTTATAATAAAATAAGGATTTTTAATAAAATTAACATTACCATAAAAAAATCAATGGATATCCCAAGACAAACCTGGTTCTGTCTCTGCTCTTACGACTATAGACATGTTACATATCAAGAACCAGCGTGGCGGAGACAGGGAGGGGTCCCGGGGGCAAGTGCCCCATAGCGAAAAAAGTTGTAGTGTAAATTTTCTAAAATATCCAGAGTTTTTTGTAATTTGCCCTCTCTAAGAACCAATTTTTATATAGTTATTAAAAATAATTGAAATGTTGGCCCACTTCGAATAATTTTTTATCTTCTACTCCTGACAAGAACCAGGGTAATTAGTGTATATTTATGCATTTTTGTAGTGTTATACTTGTGTAGACAGTGTAGTTGTTTGTATGACCCATTATCCCACGACATTTTGTTTTTTAATGCAAAGGAGGATCGATGATGAGATAAGAAACGAGGATTATGTAGCCCACACTTCGTTGCGGGTTTATACACTTCGTTTGTATTTATTCACTTTTTGTGGCTTACTTTAGAACTTTTCGGTTTATATAAGTTCATTACGTCAAAAAGTTTCATTATAGATCGGAAATTTTCAAAATATAAACAACAAAAGGTGAGCTTACGAAACATAAGCCCAAAACCAAATAAGCTATAAGTCGGTCATATAAGCCGAAACAAACATCCCTAAGTATCAATCATAATTGTCATATAAAATATTAGCCAAAAAGAAAAACAACTATAGAACCATGATTTGTTTGACATATTACATTGTCATATACATGCAATGCCATCGGTTTATATACTATCATAAATACACAATTCATACAATCATATTAAATATCTCATCACAAAAGTGATAAATCCAAAAGAGTTGATGGTGGCACCGTACTCTTCAATCTTCATTTTGTTTAAGAGATATTTTAATGTTCTTGCCATATGCAAGGTGGACAACATAAGCCCAAGAAAAGAAAAAAAATCCAAAGCCCATATACACAAAACCCAAATTAGTCTAATGGACTACATATGGCCACATAATAATGCCTGGCCCCAAGATCAGAAAATGAAAAAAAAAACTCAACGCGCTATAAGATATAGATCAATATAGGATATAGATCAATGCTGGGCATATCTAATGCTATGCAATCATAGTTTCTTTATTTATCGAGATACTAAAGTTTAAATTTGCAGCAAATAATGTATTATATTATTCTCGGATTATATAAATAAGAATTAGGGTAAAATACACTGTTAGTCCCCAAAGTGTCCACCCCATTTGCCGTTTGGTCCGCTAGATAACCAGTGGACCTTCTCATACTGGGTCCCTATTTGACATTGTATTACTACGTTTGGTCCGATGACCTCTTTGTTAATACAGTAACATTCACTGTTTCTTTATTTGTCCTTTTACCAATTGCGCGGTTTTTATTGTCCTGTAAGGCCTTTCTTTCTCTATTACTCTCGCCAAATTCCCATTGCATGGTGAGGGAAATTTTTCTCCGGCTAAATTAGTTTATTCCCGCCATTTATAAATAACCGATGATGGTTGTTATCCTTGAATTAATATGAATACAAAGTGTATTTTGTTTAGGGATTATCATGTTTGATAACAAGTATTAATCAAATAAATTTGAGAATTTAAACGAATACAACAAATTACTTTATCAGTTGTTTGTAAAGCTTGGACAGTCCCTAAATACACTTAGTGAACATTCAACAATAATTCAAATAAACATCTACAGAGGAGAAGGATAATCAAACCACTTGCACATGAACGGAATGAATTCATAAACCTTATCATCAACTTGTTTAGACGCAAACAAACTTGCAAAAGCGGAATGAAACCCAGGCGGAATGACCCCCAATGGTAATCATCAGTTAAGTTGATAAATCCCATATATACATTTCTCGAGATTCATTGATATGTTCGACATCTCATCACACACTCTCATGACCTTATGATACCAACACTATCAGCACCAGAAAAAGAATCATCTTCCCTTTCTTCCAAAACAATGCTCCAAACAGTAGACCGAATCGACCATCCTTCGGGAAGTGGAGTCATAAAGTCATCGGTATCAACATGGTACCTAACCGACCAAACAGAACTCCCTTTCATCATCTCGTAGATAGTAAACTTGCTAGAGTCAAAATCATCTCTACGAACAAGAAGCAAACACCCACGCGAATCGAATAATTTCCCTTCCAGATGCAATATGTGAGGTATTTGTAAGGTTTTTATCACTTGGAAGTATAAATTGTCATAATACTTGAAGAAGTTTCTCCTTTAGGCAAGCTTTGAGGATTTGATGATTTGTTATAAATGATGATCGGGGTAATTGATATTTAGCTTGTAAGTGCGTTAAGCTGCATTCCGATTTCAGCCAAAGTAGGCATTATTCCAATACATTGCACTGTCAAAATGTAGAAAAAAGTAGTTAAATCGGTCATTGCACAGGCTCTAATTTCCTTTCTCTTAACAATAAATTTGTATAAAAATGTCAGAACATGTGCGTCCAGCACGCACCACTTTGTAGTAAGGTGATTTTGTAGGATCAAATGCCAACCTCAATCCAAGCACATCCATAAACATTGGAATCAACATTCGCGTAATCTGGTTCTGGATAGGATTTTTCCAACAAAATTAGTGGATGGATTAATATACGTAATACAAAAGCAAGCCTCCGGAACTAGTATACAAGAACAAACCATTCAAGATTGCAATATCGTTACCGTTATCTCTTCCTTAGTGAAGCCAAGAGTGAAGGAGTTTTTTCGATAGTGAATGTTCTATGAGTTAATTCTGGGAACTAACGCATAAAATTACATCAAATAGAAGAGCAAATGTGAATAATAACAAAAAGACCACAGAGAATCCAGCTACATATCTGGCTGCGTTAAGGGTTGAAAGCCGGGGATATGAGAATTTTATAGCCATGATTGAAACGCATGTAAAAGATGAATAGAGATAAAAGGTAAGTCGGACAAATATTTCAGGGTAAAAAGGGTCGTGGATAGTAAGGACATTATGTTGATGGTGCCTAGGTACAAGAGCAAATTGTGTTGGCTCCTCTGACATCATCACCAAAAGTAGTCCAACCTTTAGTTTTTAAGAAGAAAGTTTAATCTAATGTTGTTGTATTGGATTGCCTTACTTTACACTTAATAACAAAGCCACGATGAGTAGATGACAACTAAAACCAAGTTACGAGAGACAAAATATGCAATAGAATATTTATTTTTCCGAAGCTTATGATGTCTATCGACCTGTGAGGAGTTACAGAAAAGCATAGCATGCTACTGTTACATTGTTTTTAATGTACAGGTGTATGGTATATATCTTGTTACAACATTTACTTAGGGTAAATACACTGTTTTTTAGTAGTAGTTTGGGTTGGTCCCTATGAGGATTTCTTCCTCCCGCTAACCCGCCGCTGGAATCCATTCTTATGCACTATTTATGGCTGTTAATTTATTTGTTATTCCACGGTTGGTCCCTGTGATGTTTCTTTAATCACGATTTAATTACTTTAATGCGATTATGGTTGTTTATCATAAGTATAGTGTGTATTTTGTGAGTGTATATTATGTTTGATAAGTAGGATTGGTCAAATACATTAAAAATTTTAAACTAATTATAACACTAGAATGCCATTGTAATAAAATTTTAGATAAACATTCTACATGGAGATAATCAAACCTAGTAATTGACGAAATGAAGTTCATAAACCTATAGTCAAGTTTTTTAATATCTCCACATATACATTACAGAAGGCCGGAATGAACCATGAAGGCAATCATCAGCAATTTCATTAGATCCATATCCTAAATTCTCGACCGCAGAGCCTTGATATTAAGTTGTATTGTACAACCTTTGCAGACAAGTTGATGATTATAAAAGAATCCTCTTCCCTTTCTCCCAAAACAATGCTCCAAACTATAGACCGAATTGACCATCCTTCAGGAAGTGGATTCATAAAATCATCAGTATTAACAATGTACTTACTTGACCACACATAACACCCTTTCCTCATCTGGTAGATAGTAAACTTGCTAGAGCCAATACAATCTCTACGAACAAGAACCAAACACCCAAGCGACTCGAACAATTTCCCTTCCAGATGCAACATGTGAGGTATTCGTATGCTTATTATCATTGGAAGCATGGTTGTTATAATTGGTTGCTCATGGTCTTGAGAGATTTGTATGGTTGTTATAATTGGATGCTCATGGTCTTTAATATTTAACTTGTAATGCGTAAGCCGCCTATTCTCAGTTTCTAGCCAATGTAAGGCATCATTCCAATAGATTGCACTATCAAAATGTACAAATAAGAAGTACGTAAATCTTTCCCTGCACAGGGTCCAATTGCCGGACTCTGAAGAGTAAATTTGTATAACAATCTCACAAGAGTTTCTTCCAGCACGCACCACTTTGTAGTCAGGTGATTTTGTAGGGTCAAATGCCAATCTCAATCCAGCACATCCATAAAAATTTAAATCATCATGTGCATAATCTGTTTTCGAAAGTATTTTAACCAGATTAGTGGATGGATTATAGACGTAATAAAAACAAGCCCCTCAACCGGTACACATAAACAAACCATTGCAAGACTGCAAGATGTTAACATTAACAACTGCCTCGGTGTAGCCAAGAGTAAATGACTTGTCGCTAGTGTATTTTGTTGACTTAATTCACGTATCTAACGAGTAGCAAAAACATAATGAATGAAGATGTAATGTGATTAACAAAAAGACCAGCATGAGGATCTATGTTTTGGATCTGCCTGCGGTTACGGGTGAAATCAGGGGATGTAAGAATTCTTAGCCATTGTTTTGATACGGTTGTAAAAAGATGAATAGAGAGAATAGGCAATCGGATTAAGATTTGAGTTAAAAGGTCGTCGTTAGTAAGGACTTTATGTTGTGGTGCATAGTTCTACGAGCATGTGTGCTTTGCTTATGTGACATCATCTCCAATATCTAGTGACCTTTTGATGAAGTGAATTTGTGCAAAAGAGGTAATATTGTTGGTCGTGGATGACTTAATTTATGGTTGATGTAGTATGTTAGACTACATTTACCCTTAAATAACAAAACCAAGATGAGTAGATGAGAAGCTAAACCCAAGATTTCTGCACATTTTCTTTATTTAGTGTAATTTTTATAAAATTTTTAGGACTTTATTTTTAATAGTTTTATTATTTTTATAGTTTTTAATTAGTTTAATTTTAGAAAAATCATATCTTTTAATCTAAAAAGCCAAAAATAGTAATTTCTTTTTCTAAAATTTTCTTTTTACTTATTTTACTTAGAAAAATATAATTTCAATTATTTTATATATTTTTTAATTTTTAGGATTTAATTAGATTAAAATAGTTTTTAATTCATATTAAATTCAAAAATAATCAAAAAAATGTTTTTCTTTTTCCTAAAATTTTCTTTTGTCTTATCTTAGGTTTAGAATTTTAGTTTACATTTTTAGGGGTTAAAATTAGTTTACTTGCTTAATTGTCACGTTTAATTATTTTTAATTGTTACTTTAGATTATCAAATCATCCATTTGCTTATTCAAATCATAATCCAAGCTTAAACAAGGTTTCAATTTCACTAGTCGTTGGGGAAACGACCCGGGTGATCATATTTGCCCGGTTTAATATACGTATTATATATTATATTATATATTTTTGAGAGTGAATTTTCCTTAGGGAATTTTCTTAATTGCTCTTGTGGAATATTATTTTATAGTATATTTTATAGTGTATAAAACTACTATCATGCACCATGTTCAAAAGAATGATTTTATCAAATTGTTAGAGCTGAGGAAGATGATTGCTGAGACTTATAGTGAAGTGAATAAAAAGCTTGATTTTGTTTCTGTTTTGAAAAATATGTGATTGGGTTGTTCATGTGTTGGTTAAGTTGTGATTTCATTGAATAAGGTTGGTTTAGATGTGCGTTAGGGTCGGGTCAATAGAGTCCATTGGTTATTATGTTTATGCCTACTTTGTTTTGGTTCCATAATAGTGTGATGTTGTTAATTATTGATTTGGTTCCTTAACCTTTGTGTGGTTATTGATTATTTGCTCTTATACAACTTGGGGACCATATCTACTACAGTAAATTTGTTTTCCCGCCTAATTTTATCAACAAAACAACAAGTAACATGCAGACTAATTTTAAGGCATATATACATTACGAGGCAGAAATTTAACCATTGACATTTACGGTTCGCAAAGAATTGAACATTTTTTTTTCGCCAAATGACTTTTGGTTGATTAATATAACAATTTTTTAATTATAGCAAATTTGGTCCCTGATGTTTCGTATGTCAACGGTTGGATTAAAAGTACCCCGACGTTAAGGGCAATTCACACGTGGTCCATTGGTGTAAAAGTGGGATTCACACGTGGGGTCATAAAAACTGGTTGTTATATCGTTGGTCCCTAAAGGTTTTTTAGTCTGATCAAATTCACTCCTTCCACGTGTCTTCCAAAGGAAGATTTCTTTAGGGACTAAGCGTGTAATAATAGTGTAATTTAATGAACGTGACATAGAAGCTTGTGAATGTTAGTCATTGAGTGTGTGTGTGTGTGTGTGTGTGTGTGTGTGTGTGATATCGAACCACTAACATGAGTTGGTTTTTTGCTATTTAAGTGAAGTTTACCCAAATAATATTCAAACATTAAACAACCAAACATACCCAATAACACCAAAAAACAAATGGCCTTCCCATGTCTACAAGAACTAGCAGCGGCGCAAAACTCCAACAGTTTGACTGACTCAATGTCAGTCTATATTGAAAGGAAGATAAACGAAGATCTCCATTTTATAGCTGAATTAGGTCATCTCTGGAAGGTCTTGTACAGTAGGGTCAACGAACACAAACTGTTGATAGCCAAGCTTAATGTGTTTGGTGGTCTATTAGCATTGCAATGTGCCAAGTTCTTAAGCAGTTGTCCCAAACCGAAGTGCTTAAGATGTTGGAGATAAGGAAGTCGATTGCGGAAGTGCACATGCAAGTGCATAAAAAGATTGACTTTCTTACAGTTATGAGGTTCTATTGATTAGATTGTGGATAGTTGGGTTTTGGTTTGTTTTGTATGCAGATATGGATGATCCCAGTTAGGTTGTATCTTTTGTTGTATTACGTTCATAGGGACGATGAAGTTGGCACTTAGGTAGCGATTTTTGTGGTTTTATTTAGACAGGGATGATGGTATTTGGGTTGTCTTAGTTGTACATACAT
Organism: Tanacetum coccineum; assembly: GCA_026074375.1. NCBI lineage: Eukaryota > Viridiplantae > Streptophyta > Magnoliopsida > Asterales > Asteraceae > Tanacetum > Tanacetum coccineum. Next base: position 12,205 of record BQNB010145582.1, read on the forward strand.
TAAGTCGTTATTATTTGTTACTGTTTAACTATCTTGTTTGTGTTTGACCACGATGCACACTAACTTGTCATACCACTATTACATAAAATACCCTATTTGACCATTGCAGGTCTAATTATTTGATTACGTCGACCTTTGTTAGGTTTTAGGGGCGAAACGTGTTGTTAACATTATCAAATTTGTTGAAAACTTGAGTAATGATTTACTAGCAAATTTCGTCCTAATAGAAAATTTTCCCTCATTTTTTTTTAGCATTTTCCCCTCCTTTTTCCTCCTACTAGAAAAATAATTTACTAGCAAATTTTGTCCCTGCCAATTTGGTCTTATATTCCCTATTTAATGAAGTTTCATGACTCAGATACTCCACATCTTAAAAAACCTATTCACCACAACTAAAAGTGCTTACTAAAGACGACCTTTTAACTCAAATCTTAATCTGATTACCTATTCTCTGTATTCATCTGTTTGCAACCGTGTCTAAACAATGGCTAAAATTATTACATCCCCTCTTTTCATCAAAAACCGCAGCCAAATCACTAAAGTTGATCCTCCTGTTGGTCTTTTTGTTAGTCACATCAGATCTTTGTTTTAAAGTGATTTTGTGTCGTTAGATCCCAGACTTAAGTAAAAAAAATCTGCTATGGATAGGTCCTTTACTCTTGGCTTCACTGAGGAAGCTGATAATGTTAAGATCTTGCAGTCTTGTAATGGTTTGCTTCTGTGTGGTGGTTTAGGGATGCCTGTTTTGATTACGTATATAATCCATCCACTAATCAGTATAAAAAGTTTTCGTATCCAGATTGCTCGCTTGATAACTTATCTTATTATAGCAGTGTTGGATCGAGAATCACCTTTGATCCTACAAAATCACCGCACTATAAATTAGTGGATGCTGGACGCTCATTTTGTGACATTGATATACAAATTTATTCTTCAGAGACAAGCAAATGGAGCCTCTGCAGTGACCGTTTTAACTACTTTAGTTTTGATCATTTTGATAGTGCAACTTATGCATTGACAAGAAACCGAGAATAGGCAGCTTATGCATTACAGCTTAAATATTGAAGACCCTGACCATCCAATTGTAACAACCATACCAATCCCTCAACGGGGAATAACTTTCCTTAAGTCTTATGGCTATATGGATCCAATGCAAATACTCATACAAATGTCTCACTTGTTACATCTAGAAGGAAAACTGTTTGAGTGGCGTGGGTCTTTTTTTCTTGTTTGTTTAGATGATTTTGGGTCTAGCGAATTTACTATGTACGAGATGATGATAGGGTGTTTTATGTAGACGGTTAGGTACCGTGTTCATACAGATGACTTTATGACTCCCCTTCCCGAAGGTTGGTCGATTCGGTCCAATATTTGGAGCATTGTTTTGGGAGAAAAGGATCAAGATTCATTTTTGGTGATCAAGTTGTCTGGAAAGGTTGTACAATACAACCTAATATCAAAGACTCTATGAGATATATGATTGTGGATCTAATCAAGTTGATGATAACCATGATGATAATGATGATGATGATGAGCTCCTTCAGTAATTTTAGGCTGAACGTAATGTTAATGAGTTCATATCGTCTTTTGCAAGTGTGTGATTAGCCGTCTTTGTGTTTGAAATTGCTATTAAATTGACTAGGTTAGGTCTTTCGGGTATGTCCAAAGGCCGATTCAATTT
>BQNB010145584.1:0-16696 GCA_026074375.1 Tanacetum coccineum
AGTTTTCTATCATAAGGCTCGACCACTCTTTTATCTTTTGTTAATTTGCTTGCGTGGGTTAAAGTGTCTTGAATTGATTTTAGTCACCAAACAAACCCGTGCCAGTCTCTCAAGCTAAAACCCCCCTTTTACCTATTAGAATTAGGATTAGAACTAACATGGGATTAGCATTGGCTTGACTTAGATTAGAATTAACTTAGATTAAATAAACCAAGATATAAATAAATTGAGAGATTTAACCTCGTTTCAAGTGTTCGACACCCTACTTACCACGAATCTATCACCGACCGGGTACACTGCCCGTTAAAGTGTTATTTTTAGTTAAGTCGGCAAAATATAAATTTAAAACTTGAATCATAAAAATATACACCACACAACGACACATCAGGCGTATTGAATGGAAATTGTGCTTCTTCAGAATGTTGACCAAAGTATCTTATACGGCGTATCTGCTGATGTGGATACGGCGTATTCTTCAAAGTTAGGCAATGGTCTTAATCGTGTCCATGTCTTGGGAAATAACGTGTATGTCTAGAATGATACATTGTATTCTTCAAATTTAGTAGACTTTCTCGATCTTCATCATTTATGCACCAAAACACGCTCTTTTTTCCATTTTGGCCAAATGCTCGATAATAACTGAGATTTACACAATTAAGTGATTAAGTATCAAATCTTATATAAAACAATACAAAACGAGCAATATAAATGATATAAATGATGCCAATAATGTGACGTTATTTGATTATCAGTTATAAAACCCTAAAAACGACTGAACCAATGTATAAAATCGTTCCCTAAATATTCCTCATGAATTCCACACTTAAACCCTAAAAATAAAGGTTGTATATATAGGAAAATAGTTGCGACGATGTCGCTTGTTAATTTCGACGCCGTCAACCCGCCGAACCTACTATGGGCTTCTTTAAGTCGGCTACTTTAGACGTCATCACCAGAATCTTTGACGCCGTCGCTTGAACACTTTGACGACATCACAAGGTTTTGTGACTCCGTCTCCACACACTGTATGTGTAACAATCCGTATTTTCATGTCATTTTACGTTAATAAATATTCAACTATTTTTTTTAAACTTTTACGTGTTTGCTTTTAATTTTATCGTTTAGCTAAATCGCGTAAACTAAAAATCAACATTCAACGTAAACGGACATCAAACAAATAAACGTTTACGTTTCGTAATAAAATACATTTAAGCATACACGGAAGCACCAATACCTATCTATACTCAAACAAATACCCACTTTTATACCCAATACACAAAAATTAAATAATTCCTACTCTTATCAACCATTATGGCCGGATATATACATGAATAAAACACAAGATTAAATTCAAAATTCACTTTCAAAGTATATAATGCACATGTTTAAAACTCTCCTCCTAGGGAGGAGGAGAGCACCTTGCACAAATGTACTTAAACAACCTCCAAAACTCATGGTTTTGCTAGTGGGTTTGACTAATACCTCTAGTATAAATAGGAGGCTAATGTAAGACTTAAAACACTTCCCATTTGCAAGTAAAAATCACAAACAAAACCCTCTCCCACTCTAGTAAAGCTCATGGCTCAAAAACCTCAATTAGGGTTTCCATAGTTTGATTTTTAGCAAGGTTTTAAGTATACTAGTATTTTTAGGTATTATATCTAAGGTATATCAAGGTGGTTTCGAAGCTTGGGTATTGATTTTGCAAAGGTTTCTATCAAGAAGAAATTAGGGTTTTCATAAGTAAACTAGGATTTTCTTTGAAGTATTTAAGGATAAATACTTGGGTTTGATTTATGTAGCATCTTCATACATCTTCATTAAGGTCTATAATAACCCTAGTCTTTCTAATTATTCAATTTCCTATTTTATATCATGTTATATTTGTTAATCATAATCTAAGGCTATTTTGGGGATTTATAAAATGATACAAGCATGTATAAGATTCGAAAATATATGTATCTTTGATGAAATGATGTTAAAAATATACTATAACACAAGAATATACTTTATATAAGTATTGGTTAATTTATAGATTTAGTTATAAATTTATTTGTTAATAAGCTTAATTATCAAGTTTGTATACAAATAATTACTTGCTTGAACATAAAATGATGGACACAATTTAAAGGACCTAAAATATACCAAAGGTGTGGTATAAAGTAATGTAGAGGACTTGTACAAATCTCACCAAGTAATAAATTAAAAAAAATAGTTTATAATTCATAAATATATACGGACTGTTTTGAGGTTTCTGTTTGAATTTGAATTTTTTTTTAAAATGTGCAACCTAGTGATTTAAATAGTACTATTTATGAGGATTCTGTGCATATAAAGAACTTAAAAAAACGAGCAATAACGAAGAAGTTATGATATTTACAAGATTACGATAAATAAATATATAAAAGTGTTTTTATAAAAGTTATTTTATAAAAATAGTTACTGTTTCAGATATAAGAAAAATGTACAAATATTTTATGATGATAGATCTTCTCAATAGGAAACCGTACATATAAAGAACTCTAAAAACGGAATTAAAACGAAGGAGATACGATTTTCGTAAGATTTAACGATATAAAAGTAATTTTATAAACTGTTTTGAAATTACTGATTTGACACAGATTTTTATAAAAACAGTGAGTATTTTATTTTAATAGTTTATCTCGTCACGATTCCATACATATACAGAACAAGCGAAACGGAGTTAAAAAGAGTAAGTTACGAGTTTTTAAAGTTTTCAGATAAATAAAAATTATAAAAACTAATTAATTTTTATAAATAATTTTTTGTGATTTTTATAAAAATGTAAAAATCTGATAGAAATGTTAAATGTGGTTTACGAGTATTTTCGGGTCCGTTTGGACTATAAAAACCTTAAGGACTATTATCGTATCATCTATATAATATTTATATACGTTTTTAACTTTATAAATATTATTTTATAAAACAGTTAAAATATTTATATAATATCATTATATAAACAATAAAAATACTAAATCATGTATTATTAACAAATAATCAATTGTTGGATAAAGATAATATTTTATTTTACGGATACATATACATAGACATTTATTTAACGAATACGATTTAAATATGGTTTTGACTTTTTAAATTAAACAAAAACTATTAGGTGGTGATGTAACTCTATAAACTGATACGTTGTATTTATATTAAATACATTAGACTTATACAACCTATAATTAATTATGTTGCATTCCGGATCATTTGAGACGATCACTTTATTGATTTTGCGATAATCACTACATTCACTTGAGGTGAGTTTATAGCCCCTCTTTCATTTGTTTTACATTTACTTTACAAATCTCGGGACGTACTTGATTTCGTAGCTCATTTATATACTCGGATACATGAACGTTTACAAACTCATTACATGATTGATTACAAACTCATTTTCATATCTCACGGTGAGATACAATACTTGTTTTTACTTATGGACGCAACAACTTTACTTTTACTCGAATGATTACAGATTAGCTTAAGTGGATTAAACTGTTAATTACTTGGAGGGTAAACGCGATTGTTATAAAATAAATCTATTTGGGGATTGACAATCCCCGTTCAGGTGAGTAGCTCTCACTAGTTCGAGATCCAACTAACGAACTTATACTATATCGGATCACGACTGGCTTGTCTATAGGACCAACAACTACATACTGGAACTCTTACGGTGCCTTAAAAAAGTGGCATACTTTTAAGTCTACGCCTCAGTTTCAGGAACTTAAAGTAATCGTAATCACTCCTTACAATACATACTTGAACCATTTTGTGATATTGTGCTCATTACAATACATACTTGAAACATTTCATGATATTGTGCTCATTACAATACATACACAAAACATTTTAAGATATTGTGTTCATTACAATTATCATACTCTTTAATCAATTGCAGTCTAACTTTAATACAAATCTTTGATTCTAACATTTTAACAAACGCATTTTATGTGGTTCGTGTTTACACGCATTTTAAAAACCTATATATTTGATTTATACATTGCAAGTCTTGTATGGGTGGGACTTGTAACAAAGTAAATTTGTATATATAGTTTTTATGATTTACATTTATGTGTACAAAAGTCTATGAACTCACCAACTTTATGTTGACACTTTTGAGCATGTTTTTCTCAGGTGAATTAGATGCTTGACATAACTGATGTGTATTGGAGTCCAAACTTTACAAGATTTCTTTTCAAACGACATATTTAACGGTCGTTCTCTCATAGCTTGTGCAAGGGTACTCATGAAGTAACGCTCCCGGACATACTTTCTGCTGTGACCCATTTTGGGGGTGTTACAGATTGGTATCAGAGCCAGGTTATAGAGTACTAGGTTGCATATTTTACCTAGACTATAACCGTTTTCACAAACATTACATCACATCAAACTTTTTCATGTGCATACACACTACTTGCTTACTTGGTTACATTACTTGCCTACACTACTTGATTACATGACTTATATATATATATATGCCTATTTTCCCTTGCGTATATATCACGTTTATTTATATAAGAAGTTATCTATATAAATACTAGAACATTTCTCAAGACATTGTGAATGACACGATGGTCTTTAAATCTTTTATGATTTCACATAATATCGTATTATATAACATTGAAACATGTCATAGTACGCCGATCCCACAAGTTATCTTTATCATTTAACTTCGTGTTTAAACCACCCGTCCCATACTATAAACGCGACTTAGCCTGTTACCATCGAACATTTCATCTTTGGGGCCACGCCTTGTTTAGAACTACACTAATTATATTATATACTGGTATTGAATAAATGCCTACCAAAGAGAAACCACCAACAACAACCACCTCACCCTATGACTAATGCGGCTATTAAGCAATTGATAGCCCAAGGAGTTGCTGATGCATTGGCAGAAATTAAAGCAAACAGAACCAATAGAAATGGTTATAACAGCCATGATTTGGGAACTGGTAGCAGAATGACAGAGTGAGCTACTCGTGAGTACACTTACAGTAACTTCCTCAAATGTCAATCCCTAAATTTCAAGGGTACTGAAGGAGTTGTTTGTAACTTAGTAGTTTGAGAAAATGAAGTATGTATTCCATATTAGCAATTGCACCGTCGCGTGCCTGATCAAGTTTGCTACCTGCACTCTTCTTGACAGTGCTCTGACGTGGTGGAATTCCTACGTCAAGACTGTTGGTCATGATGCTGCATACGGAATGCCATGGAAAACATTGAAAAAGATGATGACCTCCAAATATTGCCCAAGAGGTGAGATCAAGAAGCTAAAAATTGAACTATGGAACCTGAAGTTAAGGGCACTGATGTTGTGAGCTATACACAACGCTTCCAAGAGTTGGCACTGATGTGCGGGAGAATGTTTCTCGAGGAATCTGATGAGGTCGAGAAGTATGTCGGTGGACTTCCCGACATGATCCAGTAAAGTCTGATGGCATCCAAGCCAAGAACAATGCAAGATGCGATTGAAATTGCAAATGATTTCATGGATCAGAAGATCCGTACATTTGCTGAAAGATAAGTTGAGAACAAAAAGAAACTTGATAACAACAACCAAGCTCAATAAAAACCTCCCAAGAAACAAAATGTGGCCATAGCTTACACCGATGGGTCTGGTGAAAGGAAGGAGTATGTTGGAACTCTTCTGTTGTGCAACAAGTGCAAGTTTCACCACACTGGCCCATGCACTGTAAAGTGCGCAAACTGCAATAGAATTTGTCACTTGACCCGAGACTGTAAGAGTCCTGCTACCATTAGCAATCAGAGAACCCTCACCTGCTATGAATGTGGGAATCAAGGGCACTACAGAAGTGATTGCCCGAAGTTAAAGAATCGAAACCATGGAAACCAATCTGAAGGTGCTGAAGCACGTGGAATGGTGTATGCCTTAGGAGGAAGAGAAACCGATCAAGACATTGACAACATTGAAGATGATATCAATGCTTAGACTTTATTTCCTTAGGGATTCTTGTTGTATTTTCTCTTAAATTCCTGTTGTACTATGTGAATGATTTCAAATTACCTATCAATTAATGTGTTGAAAAAAAATCTCGTCAATTTTACTTCAATCTTCCATTCATTTATTCAAACCGCTCTCTGAAGCATCATGACTTTATAAAATATTTCACTATTCATGATAAACCATTTCACTATCATTGACAAAATTATTTTACTAACATTTTATAAACTACCTTACAATCACTTTACCATCACCTTAGAAACTATCCCATTATTTATTCGCAAAATAATAAACTACATTGCTCTCATCATATATACATAGCCTGATCACATATGTATAATTCAGGAAGGACCATGTCATGCTGAGAGTAGTCACCATAAAACTTTTGCCAAAAACCAATTTTCTGTTTATATCAAGTTTTGTGTGCGTAATTATAAAACATATTTATCACAAGGAACCAAGAAAATAATCATAATAACTAAGTAAACTCTTACACCATCTTACTATAAAGTCGACATCATCTTATACCAAATCTTACGCCAAAAAGTCGAAGACGCGTCGTTAGCCACCCTAGGGCAATCCGCCGAAAAGTTTACCACCATCAAGGAATTGAAACCCACACCTCTTCACCAACACCACTCTGGAAGACAACTCAATCCGCATTTTCACGTCATTTTACGTCAATAAATATTCAACTATTTATTTTAAACTTTTGCGCGTTTGCTTTTAATTTTCATTGTTTAGCTCAATCGCTTAAACTAAAAATCAACATTCAACGTAAACGGACATCAAACAAATAAAAGTTTACTTTAAGAAAGTATTATATAATTATTACGAAGATAATTTATAACTTTTAATATTTTATTTTTATCAGTTACGTAAAACGTTTACGTTTTACGATAAAATGCATTTAAGCATACACGAAAGCACTAATACCTATCAATACTCAAACAAATACGTACTTTTATACTCAATACACAAAAATTAAATAATTCCTACTCTTATCAACCACTATGGCCGGATATATACATGAATAAAACACAAGATTAAATCCAAAATTCACTTTCAAAGTATATAATGCACATGTTTAAAACTCTCCTCCTAGGGAGGTGAAGAGCACCTTACACAAATGTACTTAAACCACCTCCTAAACTCAAGGTTTTTCTAGTGGGTTTGACTAATACCTCTAGTATAAATAGGATGCTAATGCAAGACTTAAAACACTTCCTATTTGCAAGTAAAAATCACAAACAAAACCCTCTCCCACTCTAGCAAAGCTCACGGCTCAAAAACCTTAATTAGGATTTCCATAGTTTGATTTTTAGCAAGGTTGCAAGTATACTAGTGTTCTTAGTTATTATATCTAAGGTATATCAAGGTGGTTTGGAAGCATGGGTATTGATTTTGCAAAAGTTTCTATCAAGAGGAAATTAGGGTTTTCATAAGCAAACTAGGGGTTTCTTGGATGTATTTAGGGATAAATACTTGGGTTTGATTTGTGTAGCATCTTCTTACATCTTCATTAAGGTCTAAACATAACCCTAATCTTTCTAATTATTCAATTTCCTATTTTATATCATGTTATATTTGTTAATCACCAGCTAGGGCTATTATGGGGATTTATAAAATATTACAAGCATGTACAAGATTCGAATATATATGTATATTTGATGAAATGATGTTAAAAATATACTAGAACACAAGAATACACTTTATATAAGTATTGGTTTGTTTATAGATTTAGTTTATAAATTTATTTGTTAATAAGTTTAATTATCAAGTTTGTATACAAATAATTACTTGGACACTTTGCTTGGACATAAAATGATAGACACAATTTAAAGGACCTAAAATGTACCAAAGATGTGGTATAAAGTAATGTAGGGGACTTGTACAAATCTCACCAAGTAATAAATTATAAAAACTAGTTTATGAGGATTCCGTACATATAAAGAACATAAAAAACTAAGCTATAACGAAGAAGTTATAATATTTACAAGATTACGATAATTAAATATATAAAACTGTTTTTATAAAATTTATTTTATAAAAATAGTTACTGTTTCAGATCTAATAAAAATGTACAAATATTTTATGATGATAGATCTTCTCAATATGAAACCGTGCATATAAAGAACTCTAAAAACGGAATTAAAACGAAGGAGATATGATTTTCGTAAGATTTAAAGATATAAAAATAATTTTATAAACTGTTTTGAAAATACTGATTTGACACAGATTTTTATAAAAATAGTGAGTATTTTATTTGAATAGTTTATCTCGTCACGATTCCATACATATAAAGAACAAGCGAAACGAAGATAAAATGAGTAAGTTACGAGTTTTTAAAGATTTCGATAGAAATTATAAAAACTAATTAATTTTTATAAATAATTTTTTGTGATTTTTATAAAAATGTAACAATCTGATAGAAATATAAAATGTGGTTTACGAGTATTTTCAGGTCCGTTTGGAGTATAAAAACCTAATATTGTCGTATCTTTTATATAATATTTATATACGTTTTTAACTTTATAAATATTATTTTATAAAACAGTTAAAATATTTATATAATATCATTATATAAACAATAAAAATACTAAATCATGTATTATTAAAAAATAATCAATTGTTGGAAAAAGATAATATTTTATTTTACGGATACATATACGTAGACATTTATTTAACGAATACGATTTAAATATCGTTTTGACTTTTTAATTAAACAAAAACTATTAGGTGGTGATGTGCCTCTATAAACTGATACGTTGTATTTATATTAAATACATAATACTTATACGGCCTATAATTAATTAGGTTGCATTCCGGATCGTTTGAGACGATTACTTTGTTGATTTTGCGATAATCACTACATTTACTTGAGGTAAGTTTATAGCCCCTCTTTCACTTGTTTTACATTTACTTTACAAATCTCAGGGGAGAATACATGCTCGTTATAACTTGTTTACATATTCATTTACAATCTCTGTTACATACTTGTTTACATACTTAATTTCGTAACTCATTTATATACTCGGATACATGAACGTTTACAAACTCATTACATGATTGATTACAAACTCATTTTCATATCTCACGGTGAGATACAATATTTGTTTCTACTTATGGACGCAACAACTTTACTTTTACTCGAATAATTACGTATTAGCTTAAGTGGATCAAACTGTTAATTACTCATAGGGTAAAAGCGATTGTTATAAAATAGATCTATTTGGGGATTGACAATCAATGTTCGGGTGAGTAGGTCTCACTAGTTCGAGATCAAACTAACGAACTTATACCATATCAGATCATGACTGGCTTGGTGTCTACAGGGTCAATAACTACATACTGAAACTCTTACGGTGCCTTAAATAAAGTGGCATACTTTTAAGTCTACGTATCAGTTTCATGAACTTAGAGTAATCGTAATCACTCCTTACAATATATACTTGAAACATTTTGTGATATTGTGCTCATTACAATACATACTTGAAACATTTTTGGATATTGTGTTCATTACAATTATTATACTCTTTAATCAATTGCGGTCCAACTTTTATACAAATCTTTGATTCCAACATTTAAACAAACGCACTTTGTGTGGTTCGTGTTTACACGCATTTTAAAAACCTATATATTTGAGTTTATGTGTTGCAAGTCTTGTATGGGCGGGACTTGTAACTCAGTAAATTTGTATATATAGTTTTTTGTGATTTACATTTATGCTTACAAAAATCTATGAACTCACCAACTTTATGTTGACACTTTTAAGCATGTTTTTCTCAGGTGAATTAGATGCTTGACATAACTGATGTGCATTGGAGTCCAAACTTTAGAAGATTTCTTTTCAAACGACACATTTAACGGTCGTTCTCTCATAGCTTGTGCAAAGGTACACATGAAGTAACGCTCCTGGACATACTTTTCGCTGCGTCCCATTTTGGGGGTGTTACAAATTGGTATCAGAGCCAGGTTATAGAGAACTAGGTTACATATTTTACCTAGACTATAACCGTTTTTACAAACATTGCATCACATCAAACTTTTTCATGTGCATACACACTACTTGCTTAGTTGGTTACATTACTTGCCTACACTACTTGATTACTTGACTTATATATATATATATATATATATATATATATGCCCATTTTCCCTTGCGTATATATCACATTTATTTATATAAGAAGTTATCTATATAAATACTAGAACATTTCTCAAGACATTATGAATGACATGATGGTCTATAAATCTTTTATGATTTCACATAATACTGTATTATATAACATTGAAACATGTCATAGTGCGCCAATCCTACAAGTTATCTTTATCATTCAACTTCGAGTTTAAACACCCATCCCATACTATTGAAACGCGACTTTAACCTGACACCTCATAACATTTCATCTTTGGGGTACGACTTTTAGAACTAAACTAATTTTATGTTTTCTGATTTTGAAGAAAATACCACCAAAGAGAACCACCACAACAACCACTGACCCTATGACTAATGCGGCTATTAAGCAATTGATAGCCCAAGGAGTTGTTGATGCATTAGGAAAAATTAAAGCAAACAGAACCAGTAGAAATGGTGATAACAGCCATGATTCGGGAACTGGTAGCAGAAGGACAGAGCGAGCTGTTCGTGAGTGCACTTACAGTGAATTCCTTAAATGTCAACCTCTAAATTTCAAGGGTAGTGAAGGAGTTGTTAGTTTAACTCAGTGGTTTAAGAAGATGGAGTATGTATTCCATATTAGCAACTGCATTGTCGCGTGCCAGATCAAGTTTGCTACCTGCACTCTTTTTGAGAGTGCTTTGAGTGGAATTCCCACATCAAGACTGTTGGTTATGATGCTAAATACGGAATGCCATAGAAAACATTGAAAAAGATGATAACCGCCAAATATTGCCCAAGAGGCGAGATCAAGAAGATTGAAATTAAACTTTAGAACCTGAAGGTTTAGGGCACTGATGTTGTGAGCTATACACAACGCTTCTAAGAGTTGGCACTGATGTGCGGGAGAATGTTTCTCGAGGAATCCGATGAGGTCAAGAAGTATGTCGGTGGACTTCCCGACATGATCTAGGGAAGTGTGATGGCATCCAAGCCAAAAACAATGCAAGATGCGATTGAAATTGTAAATGATTTGATGCATCAGAAGATCCGTACATTTGCTGAAAGACAAACTGAGAACAAAATGAAACTTGATAACAACAACTAAGTTCAACAACAACCTCCCAAGAAACAAAATGTAGCCATAGCTTACACCGTTGGGTCTGGTGAAAGGAAGGAGTATGTTGGAACTCTTTTGTTGTGCAACAAGTGCAAGTTTCACCACACTGGCCCGTGCACTGTAAAGTGTGCAAACTGCAATAGAATTGGTCACTTGACCCGAGAGTGTAGGAGTCCTGCTACTACTAACAATCAGAGAACCCTCACCTGCTATGAATGTGGGAATCAAGGGTACTACAGAATTGATTGTCCGGAGTTGGAACCATGGAAACCAAGCTGGAGGTGTTGAAGCACGTGGAATGGTGTATGCCTTAGGAGAAAGAGAAACTGGTCAAGACATTGACGACATGGAAGATGATATCAATGCTTAGACGCGATTTCTTTAGGGATTCTTGTTGTATTTTCTCTTAAATTCCCGTTGTACCATGCGAACGATTTCAAATTACCTATCAAATAATGTGTTGCAAAAAAATCTCATCAATTTTACTTCAATCTTCCATTCATTCATGCAAACCACTCTCTAAAGCATCGTTTTATAAAACATTTTACTATTCATGATAAACCATTTCACTATCGTTTTGACAAAATTATTTCACTAACATTTTATAAACTACCTTACAATCACTTTACCATCACCTTAGAAACTATCCCGTTATTTATTCGCAAAATAATAAACTACATTGCTCTCATCATATAAACTATTATTTTGTACTATTTTGACAAAAATGAGCATCGCATTGTTAGCCCTCAAATATACATAGCTTGATCACCTATTTATAATTCAGGAAGGACCATGCCATGCTCAGAGTCGTCACCATAAAACTTTTGCCAAAAACCAATTTTTAGTTTATATCATGTTTTGTGTGCATATTCATAAAACGTATTTATCACAAGAAACCAAGCTAATAGTCATAATAACTAAGTAAACTCTTACACCATCTTACTATAAAGTCGACATCATCTTATACCAAATCTTAAGCCAAAAAGTCGAAGACGCATCGTTAGCCACCCTAGGGCAATCCGCCGACAAGTTTAACCACCATCAAGGAATTAAAACCCACACCTCTTCACCAACACCACTCCGGAAGGCAACTCAATCTGAATTTCGGGACGAAATTCTTTTAACATGGGAGGACTGTAACAATCCACATTTTCATGTCATTTTACGTCAATAAATATTCAACTATTTATTTTAAACTTTTACGCGTTTGCTTTTAATTTTCATCGTTTATCTAAATTGCGTAAACTAAAAATCAACATTCAACGTAAACGGACATCAAACAAATAAAAGTTTACGTCAATCAAGTGTTATATAATTATTACGAGGATAATTTATAACTTTTCATATTTTATTCTTATCGGTTACGTAAAACGTTTACGTTTCGCAATAAAATACATTTAAGCATACATGGAAGCACCAATACCTATCTATACTCAAATAAATACCCACTTTTATACCCAATACACAATAATTAAATAATTCCTACTCCTATCAACCACTATGGCCGGATATATACATGAATAAAACACAAGATTAAATTCAAAATTCACTTTCAAAGTATATAATGCACATGTTTAAAACTCTCCTCCTAGGGAGGAGGAGATCACCTTACACAAATGTACTTAAACCACTTTCTAAACTTATGGTTTTACTAGTGGGTTTGACTAATACCTCTAGTATAAATAGAAGGCTAATGCAAGACTTAAAACACTTCCCATTTGCAAGTAAAAATCACAAACAAAACCCTCTCCCACTCTAGCAAAGCTCACGGCTCAAAAACCTCAATTAGGGCTTCCATAGTTTTATTTTTAGCAAGGTTGCAAGCATACTAGTGTTCTTAGGTATTATATCTAAGGTATATCAAGGTGGTTTGGAAGCTTGGGTATTGATTTTGCAAAAGTTTCTATCAAGAGGAAAATAGGGTTTTCATAAGCAAACTAGGAGTTTCTTGGAAGTATTTAGGGATAAATACTTGAGTTTGATTTGTGTAGCATCTTCATACATCTTCATTAAGGTCTAAACATAACCCTAATCTTTTTAATTATTCAATTTCCCATTTTATATCATGTTATATTTGTTAATCACCACCTAGGGCTATTTTGGGGATTTATAAAATATTACAAGCATGTACAAAATTTGAATATATATGTATCTTTGATGAAATGATGTTAAAAATTTACTAGAATACAAGAATTATATAAGTATTGATAATTTATAGATTTAGTTATAAATTTATTGTTAATAAGGTTAATTATCAAGTTTGTATACAAATTATTACTTGGACACTTTGCTTGGACATAAAATGATGAACAAAATTTAGAGGACCTAAAATGTACCAAAGATGTGGTATAAAGTAATGTAGAGGAATTGTACAAATCTCACCAAGTAATAAATTATAAAAATTAAATTTTTAATTCATAAAATATATCGCGGACTGTTTTAGGTTTTTGTTTGGATCGGATTTTATAAATTTTAGATGAAACATTTCAATTATTTAGTACATACTATGAGGGATTGTAATCATATTAAATAACTCGAAAAACCGAGCTATACGAAGAAGTTATGACTTTTCAAGATTAATATAATTAAATCATATTAAAAGTATTTTTATAAAAGTTATTTTATAAAAATGGTTACTGTTTTAGATCTGAGAAAAATATATAAATATTTTATCATAATAGAACATCTCAATACGATTTTGTGGATATAAAGAACACTAAAACGGAGTTTAAACGAAGGAGTTAGGAGTTTTAGGAGATTTAAAGTTATAAAACTATTTTTATAAACTGATTTGGGTTATTATGTTCGAAACAGATTTTTGTAAAAATAGTGATTATTTTAATTGAATAATTATCTCGTCACGATTCCATACATATAAAGAACAAGCGAAACGGAGTTAAAATGAGTAAGTTACGAGTTTTTAAAGATTTCGAATAAATAGAAACTATAAAAACTAATTAATTTTTAATAATAAATTTCTATAATTTTTATAAAAATATACAATCTGTTAGAAACTTAAATTATGGTTTACGAGTGTTTTCGAGTCCGTTTGGGCTATAAAAACTTTAAGAAATATTATCGTATCATTTATATAATATTTATATACGTTTTTACCTTTATAAATATTTAATATTATTTTATAAAACAGTTAAAATATTTATATAATATCATTATATAAACAATAAAAATACTAAATCATGTATTATTAACAAATAATCAATTGTTGGACAAAGATAATATTTTATTTTACAGATACATATACGTAGACATTTATTTAACGAATGCGATTTAAATATCGTTTTGACTTTTTAAATTAAACAAAAACTATTAGGTGGTGATGTAACTCTATAAATTGATACATTGTATTTATATTAAATACATTATACTTATAGGGCCTATAATTAGTTAGGTTGCATTCCGGATCGTTTGAGACGATTACTTTGTTGATTTTACGATAATCACTACATTCACTTGAGGTGAGTTTATAGCCCCTCTTTTACTTGTTTTACATTTACTTTACAAATCTCGGAGGAAAATACATGCTCGTTACAACTTGTTTACCTATTCGTTTACAATCTCTCTTACATACTCTTTTGCATACTTGTTTACATACTTGATTTTGTAACTCATTTATATACTCGGATACATGAGAGTTTACAAACTCATTACATGATTAATTACAAACTCATTTTCATATCTCACGGTGAGATACAATACTTGTTTTTACTTGTGGATGCAACAACTTTACTTTTACTAGAATGATTATAGATTAGCTTAAGTGGATTGAACTGTTAATTACTCGGAGGGTAAACGCGATTGTTATAAAATAGATCTATTTACGGATTGACAATCACCGTTTGGGTGAGTAGCTCTTACTAGTTCGAGATCAAACTAACGAACTTATACCATATCGGATCACGACTGGCTTGGTTTCTACAAGGCCAACAACTACATACTGGAACTCTTACGGCGCCTTGAATAAAGTGGCATACTTTTAAGTCTACGCCTCAGTTTCATGAACTTAGAGTAATCGTAATCACTCCTTACAATACATACTTGAAACATTTTGTGATATTGTGCTCATTACAATACATACTTGAAACATTTCGTGATATTGTGCTCATTACAATACATGAAATATTTTAGGATATTGTGTTCATTACAATTACCATACTCTTTAATCAATTGCGGTCCAACTTTTATACAAATCTTTGATTCCAACATTTTAATAAACGTATTTTGTGTGGTTCGTGTTTACACGCATTTTAAAAACCTATATATTTGAGTTTATGCGTTGCAAGTCTTGTATGGGCGGGACTTGTAACACAGTAAATTTATATATATAGTTTTTGTGATTTACATTTATGCTTACAATAATCTATGAACTCACCAACTTTATGTTGACACTTTTGAGCATGTTTTTCTCAGGTGAATTAGATGTTTGACATAACTGATGTGCATTGGAGTCCAAACTTCATAAGATTTCTTTTCAAACAACACATTTAACGGTCGTTCTCTTATAGCTTGTGCAAAGGTACTCATGAAGTAACGCTCTCGGAAATACTTTCCATTGCGACCTATTTTGGGGGTGTTACAATATGCCCTCTTGATATCAAATTTCATGTAGAGTTGAATTCTTGTCCGTTTCTTCTCAAATTAAGTCCAAGTCACGTGTATTTCCTCTAAATGCTATCCAAATGCTAAAAACATAAAAAGAAACGATTAAGCATATATTTTGGGCATATTTACATGATTTAGGGGGTTAGATGACCCTGAAAAAAGTGTATAAAATGACACCTCATCACTTGAGTTTTTATTACCAAGCGCGTGATGGAATGGGTTTGATTACTAAGCGCGTGATGGCCTGGGTTTGATTAGCAGGCGCATGATTGCCTGAGTTTTGTGTGCCAAGCGCTTTGTGGCCTAGGCTTTGCTACCAGACGCATGATGGATTGGGTTTTAGCTAAGGTGTAGGACCAGTTAGTTTTTTACGATATTAGCAATTAGCCAATTTGTTGAAGGGTGTTGTTGTTCCTATGTTTAGTGATCATTTAAACATGAAAAATGTATAGCGATGGCATTGTAGCCATTCAACGTAAATAAGGTTGTCAATCTTAAGTAGCGTTTGTATATCAAATGCTTAGCGTAGCTCCGATGGGGACAAATACTTATTTTTGGTGCACATAGCCACTAACTATCGATTGAGCTTTCAAGCAGCAACCCACTCTTGGTAGATTGTGCATATGTAATACTTTGAAACGAGTGTTGCTATGAAGTCTGCGTTCAAAGGTTTAGTTGACAATTTAGGCACCTTTTCTCAAGAGCATGTTCATGAAGGCTAATTTATGGACATTAAATTTTGATTATGAATAGTCGAGTGATATCATTTTATGAAAAGTGTTGGAAGTGACGTTGCATATTGGTAGAAATAGTGCAATGAGCTTTCCAGGTTGTTAGATCTGTTAAAGAGATG
>BQNB010145586.1:0-16696 GCA_026074375.1 Tanacetum coccineum
CGCCTTCAACCCCTTTGAAGTTCAAAGGTTGGCACTTCATGAAATCAGCGTAAAAACAAGGACGCGCAGTTTGCACGTTCTCCATCCCCATTGGTGGAGTTTCGCAAGAGAGCTTGGTCGATCATTGCTTGGATGGATTCGGGGGTCATGTTGTTTGGGTTGGTGTCGTTGACTGGAGTGTTTGGTCCTCTTCTGGTTGTAGGTGCCATGATTTGTCTAGATCACAAAAGACAAAACATGAGGTTATATGACAGAATATAATAATATATAGATGAGATAATCCACACAAGAGAAGTATATAGTACAAAGTAACACATCCATTTCATTCATAACTTTGAAAATTTTACATGAAATAGTCGTCTGAATACACATAATACAATACAAAAGATCTAAGGCTATGCTAGCGGGGGAAAACCCCTAATACTTAGCATGCCTGTACAATGACCTAGCAAGATACAATAACATAGAACACTAGATGTGACTGTCGGCGTCCCCAGAAGCCTCCTGGTGATCTGGAATCCTAGCCTCTGGTCCTGGCTGTCTAGCTCTCCTCTGTGGCTCTCGCAGTGCTAACAACTCAGCCTGCATGTCGCTCATCTCTCGCCTCATGTCTCTGATGACTCGAAGAGCCTCTACCATCTGGTCCTGGCGCCTACGATCAGTCTCTCGAAGTGCTGCTAACTCAGTATGCTGCATCTGAAAGCGAGTCTCATGTACCTGGTGCTGTGTCTGAATGAGAGTACTCTGTAGCTGTAGCTGGGTCTGGTGTGCCTGCAGATAGGTCTCATGTGCATACACATGATCACGATGGGTCTGAAGCTCCTGATGAGTCGCCTGGCTCAATCCTATCGAACGAGCCCAAGCCTCGCGGGAAGCATAGGCCTCCTCCTCCACCATCCATACTGTCTCCTGGAGAGTCATCCTATCCCCCATAAGTAAATCGACCCGCTGCGAGTTCATATCGACTCGCTGTGATATACGAGACCTACTATCCTGAGCATCCTCTAGTAGGGCATACAAGTCCTGTGTATCCCGCTCATGGAGCTCAGCAAGCCTCACACCCTAGTGTGACCTCACCCACGTTCATAAGTGCTAACTCTGGAACTCGCCCTCACGCCGCATCTACCCAAGTATCCCTAATCCCCATACCCAACATCTCTATCCCCTTCCTGCCTCTCTTCAGCTCAACTGAGCTGACAAACCCATAATCTATCCTGAACCTCTGGCAGGTCTAGCAGTGGAACTCTCTCCGATCTCATATCTGAGTATATAGTGGACAAATGCAAACCTCTTTTCTTCGGGGAGGCCTGCTCAGACTAACTAGGAAAAAACGGGAATGCTCATCCTACGGTCACCAGGTGATGGCATGACGAGAGGTTGTAGTGGTGCGTAATTGAAGGTGGTGGGTAAGCTGAAGGTAACTGAGCATCAATGAGAGCCTGGGGGAATTGCTATCCTAGTGTTGGGATTTGGGTTAAGACACCCAGATATGGTGAAAAGGTGGGTGAATGACAAAGGTGGGGTCGTGCACCGAGCAAGGCGCTCCCCTGCAGAGGGTGGTGATAGTGAGATAGGTGGTGATGGTGATGGGGTAGTCATGGCCAGAAGTCTCTCGACCTCTGCTTCTGGTGGAAGGGATATGGAAGCTTGGGGTCGGACAGTAATCCTAGCCCCATAGTAAATGTCAGTGAGGGTGGTGGTATAATAGGCTCTGTTCCCGACTCAGGTTGGGAAAACAGCTCATCAGCGGTATATGGATAGTAGAGTCGTCGCGTAGCTAAGTGCTCCTCCTCCTTATCGTCCTCTTCATCCTCCTCGTCCTCATCCTCATATCCTACGTCATCCCTAGATGAATCCCGTCAATCATCATCTCCATCATCGTCCTCCGTTCCCATAGGTAAGTCAACGACCATACCACTGTCTCATCATCCTCGTACCCCTCTGGATCCTCCTCGGGATCCGACTCAGTAACGTATCCGGGTGACTCAGTAGTAGGTGAATCAATAGGTGGTAATGGCTGTTCCTCAGCCGGAAACTCATGGTCGTCCTCCAATGGTATGTACTCGGGATATATAGGCTCTGGCACGTAGTTAGGGTCATGTTGCCTGTGTTGACAATGCTCACGCTCATCCCCACTTTCCCTGAGAACTGCTGGTGTTGTGGATTTTCTGGACCAAGTATAAAATCTGGTGATGGTGGGGCTACTGGCTGTAGCGGGAGTCCGTCGTATCCAGTATGATGACCCTGTGGTACCCTGCCCTCCACATCCCTCATAATCGACTCCCCAGAAAGGCTCAGCCGGGCTCGAGTCGGTGTAAGACGGAAGTGTAGGTGAACATCTGACGTCGCAGAAGACATGGTTACGCAAAAAGTAAATAACTTATATAAGAAATTACATATAAGAGAAGATCGATGTGATATGTTTTGTAAGGCTTTAATAATTAAGTCCTTATAAGTAATATACTAATATCATTAATATACACGTATATTGATCATGTAAGCACTTAGTACCCTACTAATGCTAAGCCAATGCTGTTCATGTTAAAGCATAATATGCGCTAAACGTAAACAAAGTAATGCATGTATGTCCCTCACAAATCCCATTATGTAGAAAACATTTGAAAGTGGTAATAGTCCAGAACAAAAACGTTTTGACCAGGTTCTCTATAACCTAGGCTCTGATACCAATCTCGTAACCCCCTCAAATTTGAGTATAGCAGCGGAATGTTGAATTATCGAAGGCGATACATTATTGGGTCAATAGCACAAGATCAAGAGAACGACTACTAACGGTCGATTTAATAAAAGATACATGTGGATTAACAAAACAAAAATAAGTGTTTGTTACATAAGCTCATGGCTTCAATGGTTCAACAAAATAGATAAAGATTTTCGGTTTATAATACAAGATTGTCCCCAAGTGTAAAATAAATAAGACCCCAAATCTTAAGTGGTATGACTCTTCCAATTATTGACTCCCAATGAATCAGTGCGAACGCTCTGCCTTATTGACCTGAAAAACAATGCTTAAACGTCAACATAAAGTTGGTGAATTCATTAGTTTGTTTAAATCAATGGTAGGACCGCAAGATTTCTAGGTGTATGATTAAGCAATCAGATGCAACATCATAAAAAGAAATTACGTTTCCTAGCTCAGACACCGATGCTCGACGTATATAAATGCATTATAAATTGCCAACTGGTGTCCGTGAATGAAGTGCTAACCCTGGCAACATCCCAAATATCGACATGGTATCGTTCGTTCCCAGTGATAAGCTATCACTCACGCGAACGGAGTGTCAATCCCTAATAGATCTCTCCATAACATTCCGCCCGCAACAATGTAATTCCCAATCACATAATAATCTATGCAATTAAACAGTTCATGGATCGTGGACATAAAGGGGTTATGGTAACATCGGCAAACACGTAATCATGGCAATAAAATGTACACTTGCGTCCAGATTTTGTAAAACAAAGCATGTTCTCCACTCACCCAAGGATGTGTAAATCATTTAAATATAATTGTAAAGCATAGGCTAAGAACTCAACCTTAGCCGGTAGTTTCTCTCGAATGATAACAAAGTATCAAGTAAAAGTAGTTTGAATCACACCGTTTAGTACCTAAGTAATAAACGGCAAGATATTAGTTTACACTTTGCGCTAACGACTCATTGTAAAACTAAATCCCATTTTTAAGTTTATATCTATCGTTAATCACGTGTGTGGTGACGCACAAGATTATTGTGTTATATTTCGATGGTTTCCGATAAACGTAAATCATTATTTAATAATATACTTATTTATTAACGTGTTATTAAAGTCCGTTCGATGGCCCCCGAAAACCTTAATGTTTGAGCCGACGTGTTAAGTGGTTTTATTTATTTCCCTTTGTCTCGTACCCGTATGTTTTTTAGTTGTTACCAAGGTTTAGATCCTTCTTAGGTTTTATAAGTAATAACAATTTCACTTTAAACTTTCCTAGTTTGCGAGAAATCAACTAGTCCTTTGACTTTCGGGATTTACAAACTTAGGTCCTTATGGTTTACAAAAAGATAGTTTAGTTTTATGTAGCACTTTTCATCCCTAAGTTTTCACAATGTCAAAACAGTCCCTGTAGTTTTTGGTATTTCGAAAAAGTGACACAAGGTTAAACCCTGAAGTTTTCCGAAATTTCATGTATAGTAGTCCCCATCGACTTGTGAAAATCGCATTTTTATCCCATTAAATCCTGACAAGTGACATTTGGCCGTTCTTTTAGTTATCAACAAGGCCAACAAAGCCACTCGGCTTTACAAATAACTATTCGTAGCTTATTTTTAGCTTAACGGGCCTTATTGGCCCATAAGGTCCGTTTAGCTTTTTTAAAGTCGTGTGGAGTTTTTAGAAGTCTAATGTTCAACAATTAAGTTCTTATGGGCTGTTAATCTTACAATAAGCTTCGGTGAGCTTATTGAAGCTTATTTTTTTTGAGCTATTGGGCTTACGGGCCCAATAGCTTACCCCAATAGAACCTAAATGGATTCTTAGGCATTTAGCTTATTTCCCATTTGTTTTTCAACTTAGCTTAATCAGTTTCTTTCAGCTTATTGGAAATAATTGATAAGCTAATAAGCAGTCCTTATTGGGGCCTGGTCCTTGGGCCCGTTAAGGCACGGCATAAGGTTTAAAACCAATTTGGATTCGGTCCGATTGAGGTTCCGATAACCTCGTTTTAGTCCGTTGAGAACTTATAGGGTAAGCTTGCTTATTTTGCTTATTCGATAAGCAAATAAGCCCGCTGTTGGGCCTATTGGACCGGTTATGAACCCGAATGGGTTCTAGGGGTTGGGGCTTGGCCCATTAGCATCATTTGAGTCCATTAAGCTTATTTAACTTATATAAGCCGTGCAAAACTTTACCGATAAGCGGTAGGAGCTTAAATTATGAGCTATGGCTCATGGTTTGGGCTTGCTAAAGGGCAGAAAGCCGTAAAGGGTTTCGGTTGGTATTTCAAAGAAACACAAGGGTACATTTAGGTCCCTTTAATCTAACCTTAAGCTCTTTAAGCCGCGTATAAGCACGACGAATAAGTTGTTTAAGCTTTATGTGGGCTTATGAGAGTATCGTATTGGGCCTTGCGTTGGGCTCTGGTAATAAAGCTACGAGTTCGTTAAAGGGCCCGAATGTATATTAATGTGCTATATGGTCCACTAAATCGGCTAGCTCCAAACAACGTGCCTAGTATTTTCTATCGTGTTTTCGCGAACATGGAAAAAACTAACATTCATCAACGTTGAATATATGTTTTCATACCCTCTCGTCGTGTTTACCATAATAGTTTATGTGTGGTTTCATTAATAAAACGAACCCATGATCTCTATAGTTTTTATTCGTGTATTTTTATGAAAGACTCAATCCATACTCGTTTGTTAACCGTATTTTAATCATGATAGCACTACACAAGGTCTTATTCTTTTAATAAGGTAGCGTGACCATAACATGAGTCGAGCCATGCATGTTCTTGTCAACGTGTTTTCTCAATCAAGATTTACGTGACAATTAACGTACATTATGAAAGTAAACGAATGAAAAATGACATGGGAAAGCTATAGTCATGACTTACAAAGGGTCCCTAGAGTCCTTGGGCTTGGATTTTTAAGCAAGACCCATTTATGATTTACACCGCAAACGTATATAACCTAAGCTCCACAGCTTGTATACCCATTTCCTTACTCGTGTTTTTCCTCTGATACCCTTTACTCGATCTTAAATTATGTAACCTTGCAACCCTTTGAGAATGATTTGCGGCCGTGTAGTTTGGCTATCAATAAGCTGAATGAGATAAGGAAAATGAAGAGAGTTTGAGCTGAGAGGATTTTTAAAGGGTTTGTGAAAAAATGTACTATTGTTGAGTTAAGGAGTGATATTTAAGAGTCAATTAACTAGTTAGCGTTATTTCCTGAGTCCTAACACAAACCAAATATATCGTTCCCTAGAGGGCGGATTAGGAGAAGATTTAGTTTAATCTCACATTGTATTTGGAGTTAAACCACCTGAAGTACATGTTTTAATTAGCTAAAGATGTAACAAGATCTTTGTTATGAACTATGAGATCTTAAGGTTTTGGTGTTCTGTCCTTGCTACCACGACATCAAGAGGTCCAAAAAGGAGAATTTTGGGTTATTACCACAATGTGCCAAGATTATTAAGGAGGACATTAGGACACAAAAATAATTGCCGAATATTGTACATGTACCCATTAAGGATCATTAGATGATTTTGCTAGTAAGAAATTTACCAAGGATGATTTTTTGTGAGTTTACATGCCTTATATCCACATTAGTGATATAATACAAGGACTTGATTTAAATCGACTTTAAGATTTCAAGTGGGCATTGGTATGAGTCTAGGGTAAGTCTAGGTAATTCCGGGGTGCTTCCCAAATGTAATTTTATTCGCGAAACGTAACCTTATACGTGACCAATAAAAATAACATACGCAAAGTACCATAATTATTCTCAAATAAATATTCCTTACTAGATTGATGTAAACCTTAATTATTTGGTAGACCGTTTACATTTATTGATTTTTCAAGTCTATTACACGCGTTTAGCTTAAAAGTAAATATTAAAAGTAAACGCGTATCGGACTAAAATAAATAGTGATCATTAATATAGTCGTACAATGACACGAAAATGAGAAATGTTACAGGTTGAACTTAAGGACTTACCGCCTCATCTCAAATATGCATTTTTGGAAGACAACAACAAGTTGCCAGTCATAATTGCCAAAGATTTGAGTGTTGATGAAAAGACCGCTCTCATAAAGGTTCTAAAGTCCCGAAAGCAAGCAATTGCTTGGAAACTTTCCGACATAAAGGGTATTAACCCAGAATTTTGTTCTCATAAAATTCTAATGGAAGAGGATTATGAACCAGCGGTCCAACATCAAAGAAGGGTTAATCCAAAGATCGATGATGTCATTAAGAAAGAGGTTGAAAAACTTCTTGACGGCAGGATTAAACTAACCCAAGTCTCGAATAGTCCTTGGTTGACCATGTACTGTTGCCAAGAAAGAGGGATGCCCGTAGTAAACCAATGATAAAATATTAGTAACCAATAACTTGTAACGGGATGCAGAGTTTATTGAATTATCGTAAGTTTGACCGAAGCCTAAAACCCCGAAAAAACCATTACCCTTTGTCGTTTAAGGATCAAATGCTTTGAGATACTCGCAGAAATGAATAGCATGTTTCCTTGATGGTTTCTCCAGGGTTTATTTTCCAAATACCAATCGATCCGAAAGATCAGGAAAGATACCACATCATCCTGCCCAAAAAAATGCAACTGAACGTTTGCTTATCACCGCATGGCCCTTTTGGGCTTATGCAATGCACCAACACGTCCAGAGGTGTATGATGGCCATATCCATGATACGAAAGAAAAGAACAATGGAAGATTTTCATGGATGCCCTTTTTAGTTTTTTGAAATTTCTTTTTCTACGTGCCTTTCCATTTAGAAAAAAAATGCTTAAATGGTGTAAGAGCACTAATTGGCTCAAAAATTGGGAAAAAAGCCATTTTAAATGGTAAAAAAACAGGCATCGTACTTTAGACATAAAATTTTAAAAAAGGATAGAAGTCGACAAAGCCAAAATAGATGTCATTGCTAAATTACCTCACCCAACTACCGTCAAAGGTATTAGGAGTTTTCTCGAACATGCAGGTTTTTACCGCAGATTTATCAAAGACTTTTCAAAGATTTCTTGACCCATGACACATCTCCTTGAGAAAAACACTCCTTTCATTTTCCTTCTCCGAGGAATGGCGTTCAAGCTTTCCAGGACCTTAAAGTGAAGAAATTTAACCAAAGCTAGAATTATGATTTGCCACAAACGGGGACCAGCCCTTTGAGCTTATGTGCGATGCAAGCGACTATGCAATAGGTGCGGTTCTGGGGCAACGAATTGAGAAACACTTTAGGCCTATACATTATGCAAGCAAAACGATGACCGAGGCGGAATCGAACTACACCACAACAGAAAAGGAAATGTAGCTGGTGTACCGCTTTCGAAAAATTCCGGTCATACCTCATCATGAATAAAAGCATAGTGTATACGGACCATTCCGCCCTTAAGTACCTATTTGCTAAGAAAGATGCCAAAGCAAGATTGCTAAGATGGGTTCTACTCCTTCAGGAATTCGATTTTAAAGTAATTGATATGAAGGGAGCTGAGAACTACGCAGGGAGCCGATCATTTGTCCCGATTAGAAAACCCGTATGAAAATGTTTTCGATCCAAAGGAAATTAACTAAAATTTTCCTCTCGCGACACCTTAATATTTGACTTCTCGGTGACCCAAGTACCCTGTAGGTTTGCCGATTATGAAAATTACCACGCGGGGAATTTCATTGTCAAAGGAATGTCAACTCAGTAGAAAAACAAATTTTTCAAAGATGTCAAACAATATTTTTGGGACGACCCTTTTATATTCAAAACCTGTGCAGATCAAGTGATCCGACGATGTGTTTCAGGCCAAGAAGCTGTCGACATCCTCATAGCTTGCCATAGTGGACCCACCGGGGGACATTACGGTGCCAACTACACCGCTAAAAAGGTTTTTGACTCCGGATTTTATTGGCCCACAATCTACAAAGATGCCCATGAGTTAGTCAAAAACTGTGACTCATGCCAGCGTCAGGGAAAAATTTCACAACGTGATGAGATGCCACAAAATTCCATCCAAGTGTGTGAAATCTTTAAATCCTGGGGGCATAGACTTTAGGGACCATTTTCCGTCATCTAGAGGAAATAAGTACATACTCGTAAGCAGGTTGATTATTTATCCAAAATGGGTTAAGCCAAAGGCACTCCCCACAAATGATGGCTAGAGTTGTAGTTAAGTTTTTTGAAAATCTCATTTTGCCCGATTTCGGACAAAAAACGAGAGCTATTTAAGCGATTCGGGGGACCCCATTCTGTTAATTGACAAATTTGCTAAAGTAATAGTCTAAGTATAGGTCACTCATCGACTTTCCTAGACTGCTTACCACCCTCAAACGAGTGGACAAGTCGAGGTATCGAAATCGTGGGTTAAAACGTATTAGAAAGAAACAGTTGGAGAAAATCGTGCGCTCAAGGTTCGATAGGCTTGATTGACGCTCTAAATGGACATTTACGTAACCGGCTATAAGACTACCAATTGGTTGCACCCCTTACAAGCTTGTGTATGGAAAGCCGTGCCATCTACCTGTCGAATTAGAGCATAGAGCATATTGGGCATTAAAACATGCTAATTTTGATCTTAAAACCGCGGGCGATCACCGTAAGCTGCAACTTAATGAACTTAATGAGCTTCGTGATCAAGCATACGAGAATTCTTTGATTTATAAAGAGAGGACAAAGAAGCTTCACGACTTCAAAAGATCAAAAACCGCATTTTCACTGTTTGGATCAATCTTGCTTTTCACTAACGTCTAAAGATATTCCTCAGGAAAGCTTAAACCTGGATGGTCCTGGCCCTTTCACCATAACCGAAGTTATCCATATGGCCACAGCAAAATTAACCTCACTCGATGGATCAAACTTCAAAGGAACTCTGCCACGACTTAAGTACTACCTACTTTGGAAGGGGACACACCAACCATGGTTGTCTCCGGATCCTCCAAGAGACTTCCTTAAGGACGAATAGAATTCAGGGACGAGTCAAGCTAATGTGACTCGGTTTACCAAAAACAAAAGCGCTTCGTGGGAGGCACTCCCATGCTTATCCATCTTCTATTGTGTTGTGAGGAGGCTTGTACGCTTCCGTTTTTTCTTGTTTTGCTGTTTGTATTTGGATTGTTTGCAGGACTAACCCAAATTTTCTAAAGACTCACGTGTTCGTGTAAATTGTCCCAGTCCACATCGAGCTTCCCTAGCCTTTGCTTGCCATTAGTTTGAGAAAATCCGATATCCTAAAGATTATTATCGTCTAACATTTATCTTTTATAGCACACCTAATAACGGCTTAAGAATAGTTGTGATACATTCTTCAAGTTGAGTTATGCATTCGACCTTTTTTGAGTCTAGTAGGTTTTTAAGTCTTAGGCTACTAAACATTGAGGACAATGTTTTTGATTTTAGTATGGGGTAGTATATCTCTGTATTATGATCTTTACCTACTTTTCCCGTTGTTCTTACGTACCCCTGTTTTCCCCACCAAAATTAGCAAAAATATGAAAAAATTTAAAAATTTTCAAAAATAAAATAAGTGTTTTTGTCACAATTTTGACTTTCTTGCTGGGTAAGAATAAGAGTAAATTTTGACCCGATCGAGCGTGTTGAGCTCTAGCTTGTTCCTTAACTTTTAGGCTAAGCGTTCGCTAATTCGCGAAGAACGAAAAATGATAGAGTTAAGTATGAGTAGGATGCTAAACAAGGATTATTTGGAAATCTTAAGAGCTCATGTATGTAACTTGTTGCTTTTTCTCCCATAAGCTCTTAACCGGATTAATATACGTGCTGTTTTTGGAGATTAAACTTAAATCAACAATTTTTATGTAATATATAGCAAAAATTTTAGTCTTAGTTCAAATTTATACTTGAATTTTTCAAAAAGAAGTCTTCTATATATAAAAAAAATGATGATAAAATGATAAAAAATAAATATAATAATAAAAGCTGTGGGTTGATAAAAGTTTACTACCTCTTGCCGGCTCACAACCGATGTGGTAGTCTTCTAAAGAAAGCCCATAGTAAGAATAAAGATCCGAGACTGATAAAAGTTTGCTGCATCTTGCCGGCTCACAACCGATGTTGCAGCCTTCTAAAAGGTCGAGGGTTATAATTGCATAAATGTCTAGATAATTAAGTTTAAATTAATAATTGACTTCTTTTTGTTAAATTCAAATATGCTTTTGCACTTTGACTATTCTATTTTATAAGCTATGAATATTCGGGAAACCTGAGAGTTGTTGAAACCTAAGGTCTGTGAGTCCCGATACTAGTCTCTATGGGGTGTCAAAAGCCTGGTCACTTAGCCGCAAGGTTGGGATGTGCCGAGACGAAAGTCGCTACATGGGATGATCTCGCCTTTAAACTCATTATTCTAAGGTGGAACGTAAAGCATAGTATGTTGCAAAGAGTTGATCCATGGTTGAAATTCAAGATAGCACACTCATTTAAGATATAATAAATGTCGGGAGTAAAAAATTCATAAGTTGCAAATATGAGTAGTGTTAGCATCCTTACTGATATTTAACTGTGATTTTGTTTTAAGCTTAGTTTGGATAAGTGAAAAGTCGAGAACGATGAATTTATCCTTTTTGGGGCATTCTCGGAATCAAAATGCATCTCGTTCTATGATCCCTAACAGTTATGAAAATAATGAAAGTCGAAATAATATTAGTTAAAAAAAATGAAAAATGAAATGAAAAAGTTTTAGAAAAATAGGAAATAGGGGTGTTTTATAACTTGTGATC
Organism: Tanacetum coccineum; assembly: GCA_026074375.1. Classification (NCBI taxonomy): domain Eukaryota; kingdom Viridiplantae; phylum Streptophyta; class Magnoliopsida; order Asterales; family Asteraceae; genus Tanacetum; species Tanacetum coccineum. Next base: position 11,445 of record BQNB010145586.1, read on the forward strand.
TCTTAACTCTCTCCACAAAAATCTTTGCTACTTTTCAAAGGTTTAGTTTGGGGAGAGGTATTTGGTTATAAGGCATGTAACATTGCGTGAGGACACGCAATCGCTTAGTTTGGGGAATTTTGATATGTGTGAAAACACATATCCATTTTATATCAAAATAGACCCTAAAAAGACCAAAACTGTGCATAAAAGGCTTGTATATTGCTTGTTTTGTCTTTGTGATTGTGTAGGTGCGGATATTGCAAAAATCACAAGAAAACGGTCAAAACCGGACAAACACGGACACGGGAACGGAAGAGCACGCAAAGAGCCGGAAGTTTTCTACAAAAAGGTCAAAAAGTCAGCAGTGGTCAACCCTCAGTCAACCCTTGGTCAAAGTCACAACAAGACAAAACCCATCAAATTTCCAAATCAACCCTCAAGATAATCCATATTGCAAAAATAGCCCTTAAAGCCTAACGGTGTTAACTTCTATTAATAGAAGTTAACACCCGTTAACTTTTTATTATAACAAATCTAACAACCAAAGCCCGAGCCTATTTTTTCTTTTTTAACCAACACCGGGTCCAAATCCCTTATAACCCGACCCAAACCCAAGTCAACCCCGGGTCAACACAAATCAAACGCACCCTTATAGTTAAAAAATAAAGCGGGAAAATCCGTTTTTACTGTAGATCGTCTTCTACCTTTACACCCAGGGTAAATTCAAAGGGCATTTCACAATTGAGGGCTAAGATGGGTAATTAAGGTGACAAAGAACACATGGGCAGGTTAAAACGTCATACAAAGCTCCTATTGGCCAAACCCAAGAAAGAATGCCACGGTGGACATAAAAGAAACACAAGGAAATGATTGGATTTGTACTTGATACACTCTCAAAAGAAGCACAATCTGTCTCAATCACGGATTGCCAAGCTGGCAATCCGTGTGAGATATGATGTGATCCAACGGCTAAGATTGCTCTTCCAATCATTGAGAGAATGTACGGATGAGATCAAGAGGAGTGTGTAACAACCAAGGCTCCTAGAAGCTTCATCAACAGGCTATTTATAGCCTCATACTCTCACACACATGAGCGGGGTAGTTTTTAGCTTAGTAGAAATTAGTTTATGTAATTTTTCATTTCCATTTCCATTTCCAATTGTACTCTTAAATTTCACTTAATGTAATCAAATTTTAGTTAATGAAAAGCTTACTTAATCTCTCTTAAGTGTTTACTCTCAAATTCACTCTCTTACTGTCAATAAGCTCTCAATAAGCTCTAATGTTAAGCTACTGTTTCATAAGCTCACTTAAGCTCATTTCAGCTCTCACAAGTCTCTAAGCTTGTGATTGAGCTTAATTAATCCTTTAATCCACTTAAACTATAAAAATCAGCTTAATACTTTGATTATTGGACTCTTAAGCTTATGGAAGGGAAGCTAGCCATGGATGAGCTTCCAAGGACTTTACTAGCTTATCCATAAGGATAAGCTAGAGCTAGTAGATAAGCTCATTTGAGCCTTTTAGCCTTTGTTTAGCTAAGGCACTTGTAAGTCTCTTTTACTTTTCTGTCTTTAGTTTTCTTAGAGTAGTTTTGCTTAAATTTGCTTATTAATTGCTTATTTGCTTATCTAGTGGCTTATTTGTACTTATTTCAATCTATTTGTGCTTACTTGATTGATTGTTTTTAGCTTTTGTAGCTTAGATCATAGTTTCTTCATATCTGTCATAAAATCATATAAAAACAAAAAATAATAGTTAAGTTAATGTAGCTTATTGTGTATTGCTTATTATATGTTTAGGATTGCTAATTAGGTTTATTTTAAGCTATTTTACATCTGGTTGATAAAGATTGATCATTAAATCTCTTATTCATTAGCTAATATGAAATCTGTCAATGTTAAAGGGGTGTTTGCAATAGTGCAGTTTGACCTCATAAGTCAAAGTAACTTGGTAATTTTTCTTTGGTTAGTTTGATTTTCATATTTGATTAAGTATTAAGCAGGTTTGTAGGATTAGTTTAAGCTTAACAGCATTTTAAGGCTTATTTCTACTCTCCTGCACCAGGGGAGTTTGTTTTCAAAAAGCTAATAAGAGAATTTTGGATCCAAGCTTTTGTGAGCTTGGATTTTGTTTATGTTGTGTTCAAACACTTTCAATTTGAGAGTGTAATGCAGGTTTTACCCTTAAGGTAACCTGCAAGTTGTTTTTGCCATTTCACCAAGTACATTAACAGGTTTAATAGCAGTTAAAACTGCTGTCCTTTTGATCAAATTTAGGATAGCTTAAGTTAGTTTTAAACTTTAAAATTCAGTAGATAATTAGATTACATATAGGATTAGATAGATTAACACTTGTTTTTCATATTTAAGCTTATTACATAGGATAAATCAGCTTTTAAAGTTCAATAAAAAACCTCAAAAAGCCAAAAACAGTAGTAACTAAAACTTAGCTTTTAAACTTAGATTTCTAGCTTATAGTATTAGTTTTATCATTTATATTTGTAGCTTATTAATAGAGTAATTAGATTGCTAAAGCTCAGCTTCTGTCATAGCTTATTGAGCTTTTTAGCTTATTTAGATTTTGAGTTTTTAGTGCTTATTCCTGAGTTTGCCATTTAGATGGTTAAATTTGGTTAGCTTATAGTAATTTTAGCTTAAGTAGCTTTTCAAAATTAGTTGCTACACATTATTAGCTTTCCAGAATAGCTTTTAGAATTGAAATTGAGCTTAAATTGAGTTAAGTGCAAGCTTTTAAGTAAAAACTAGCTTTTAGCTCTTAAAAGCTCACTTACTGTAAACAGCTTCTTAAAAAGCTTTTAGAGAGCTTATTTTTGAGTTTCAGCTTATTTCGCGGCTTATTTGATAAGCTGTGCTTATAAGTTTATTTTTCTTAGGATTTAATTAGTATAAGCTAATTTCTGTAATTTTTCTAGAATTTTTATAGTTCGTTTAGTATTTTTTAACATTTATTTTCATTAAAAACTTTAAAAAATAGAAAAATAATCAAAAAAATAAAAATCTTTTTTAGAAAATTTTCTTTTATCATAAAGTTCATATGAAAATTAGTTTACCTTTCGTAGGGTCAAAATTGCAAAATTTTGTTTTTTTTAAAGAACGGGATTTGTCTTCGTTCTCGTTTTTAGTGTTTTAACTCTCATTTTAACTCTGTTTTTGTCATAGTTTTCTTTAAACTTACTTTTTAGTCAAATAAAGTCAATTTAAAAAGAAAAATTTAAGTTAGGTTTATTTTTAGACATTTAGGGTTTTTAACCTCCGTTTAGTAGTCCCGATTTGCGTTTTTAGTTAAATTTTGATTTCTCGTTATTTGTCTTTAATTTTTAATTGTTAGAATTTGTTAATTGCAATTTTTAAAAGTAGATAATAAAATCAAACTTTGGTTTCAATTCAAATCATTGTCCGAATATCAAACGTGGATTTAATTTCACAAATCGTTGGGGAAACGACCCGGGGAATCATACTTTCCGGTTAATATACGTATTATATTATATATTTTGAAGAATTTTCTTTTTACCATTATCCTCAAGGGTAAATTGGTAATTTTCCATTGTATTATATATTATATTTACGTGGGTTAGATTCTGACGAATCAGTCATTGTGAACCGATTGACTAAGTTTGCTCTTTTTCTACCTATGCGTGAAGATTATAACATGGATAGATTGACTAGATTATATTTGAATGAGATAGTTGCTAGACATGGTGTGCCGATCTTGATCATATCGGATCATGATAGTCGTTTCACATCAAGGTTTTGGCAGACAATGCAAGAAGCATTAGGAACTCGGTTTGACATGAGTACGACTTACCACCCTTAGACCGATGGTCAGAGTGAGCGTACTATTCAGACTTTGGAAGACATGCTTAGAGCATGCGTCCTGGACTTCAGGGGAAGTTAGGATGTTCATCTTTCGGTTGTTGAGTTTTCGTATAACAATAGTTATCATTCTAGTGTGAGATGTGCTCTGTTTGAGGCATTGCATGGTAGAAAGTGTCGTTCGCCAATTATGTGGGCTGAGATTGGAAAAGGTCAGTTGATAGGACCTGAGTTGGTACAGGAGACCACTGAGAAAATCTCGCAGATTAAGGATAGACTTAAGGCTGCACGTGATCGTTAGAAAAGTTATGCTGATAAGAGGAGGAAGCCTCTAGAGTTTAGTGTAGGTGACTATGTTTTTCTCAAAGTGTCGCCTTGGAAAGGTGTGCTATGCTTTGGGAAGAAGGGGAAACTAGCACCTAGATTTGTTGGACCTTTTGAGATTATTGAAAAAGTAGGCCTCGTAGCCTACATGTTAGATTTTCCTGAGGAGTTAGATGGTGTTCATGACACGTTCCACGTGTCGAACCTTAAAAAGTGTTTGGCTGATCCAACACTGCAAGTGCCCTTGGAAGAGATCCAAGTTGATGCCAAGTTGAATTTTGTGGAAAAGCCTGTGGAAATTTTGGAAGATAGTTCAAGAAGCTGAAGCGTAGTAGAATTGCCATCGTCAAGGTTCGGTGGAATTCAAAACGTGGTCCCGAATTCACATAGGAATGTGGAAATCAAATGAAGCTTAAGTACCCGCATTTGTTTAGTGATGATAGTAGTTGAATTCGGGGTCGAAATTCTTTTAAAGGGGGTAGAATGTAACCTTTGCCCTATTTGTGTTCTGACTATTTCATTTTTAGTCCTTTGACTATTTGAGTTTGTCAGTTTATTCAGATTTTATACCATGTTGATGGTGGTGATTTTATGAGAATTGAGGAATTTGATGGTTTATTGTGTATAATAATCCTTTTTAGAGCTTATTATTGTGTTATTTATATTCCAGGTGATTGACCCGTGAAATTTAAGAAATGCCGAAAAACGAGTCCCAACACGTCCGTTCATGTCTAAATGAGTTTTGAAGGGTTTAAAGTGTAAATATGTCGTGTAAATAATATAGGTTAATGGAAAAGTATTTTTAAGATGAATAAAAATACTAATTAACTTTGGAAAATATTTTACGATCAAGTTTTAAGTGAACCTGACACGAAAAGAAAGGAACCCGAACCCATAGGATACCAATTCCGGGATTAAGAAAGGGAGGAGACAAGGAAGATATTTTTCCAACAAGATTAGTACTAATATTCCCTTTTACCACTATCCTCTCATTCATTTCATTTTATTTCAAAAATAACACACACACACACACACACACACACACACACACACACTTGTGTGTGTCTTGCGCGTCTGACCAAAGCAAAACACAAACACCCATAATTTTTC
>BQNB010145587.1:3392-14701 GCA_026074375.1 Tanacetum coccineum
TCTCTGAAGCACTCTTCTCAGATTCTTGTTCAAGATCAATTGTTGGTTTCTGAATCTTGCTTGACTCGGGAGTTTGCTTCACATAATGTTTTTGGTTTGCCCTATAACCAAGCTAGCAGGCTGCTAGCTCTTTTCTCCGATTTCTTCTTTTTGTGGCTAACTCCACCGAATAGGAATGAATCAATTATATGATTCATTCGAATCATATATATATACTAAAATATGAGTCAGAAGTTGTCACAACTGGCCCTCCGACTTAAGGGTGAAGAGTGAAACTTTATATAACTTTTGCACAATATTAGTCCTTGTGATTTTACGGCGTAACCCAATACACGGTTACGCCGTAACACTCCTGATGCGGCTTTCCTTTTTATGTGATAATCTCAGTTACGGCGTAATAAATAATTATGTTTCTCCGTAACCCTTAGTCGACAACAATATAATTTCTATAGTAAAAGATTATGGCGTAACTATATGGGACGTTACGCCGTAAAGCCTCGTCAACACCGAATCATCGCACTAAATAAATGATTACGGCGTAACCCTACGGGACGTTACACCGTAATGTCTTCAAAGCTTCTATATCTTCATAATAAATGATTAATTACGGCGTAACTCTTGTTGATGTTACGCCGTAACTTCTTCGTCCGTACAATTCCATATGTAATAATAGGTTACGGCGCAATCCATGGTGTTAATTACGCCGTAACTCATGAAAATGCGGATTTTGATATAAAAAGCCTTTTTCGCATCTTTTCCGTTCCATTGCCAAAATTACCTAATATAAAGAATATAAAAGAATAAAGTATCAAAATTACATAAAGCAATCCAATAAACTGTGGGAATTTGATATGAAAAAGTATTAAATATTTAATGTTATCAGGTAAGGATCTTCTAACTTTCACCAAAAGTAATAAACCAACAAGGTGGCTGAATCACGCATACATGGCCGTAACGACAGAATAGACATGCATGACTCGATCTCCACCTCGTTCGAGTAAAACCTAAGGTTAGTTGCTAGGAAAGGGAAGTAAATGGTGGTTAAATAAAATTCACAAAACAAATAGATTAAGCTTGAACAAATAAGGTATATAGTTGCTAGTAACTTTTCCCGACCGTTCCATGATAAAGACTCTAAATATATACAACGTCTCGATCATAGAAATGACAAAGACAACCTAAGTTGGCGTTCCCATAAGGGTCAACTTCCCAATCATCCCAAACTTTACATACTTTTACAAAAGTAGTGATATCGGCCACTTTATACAAAACTATACATCGTTGATTTTTATCCACATATCAACAACTTAATCGGATCCGACCCACGTATTTCACGGTTTAAGTTTCAATGAACCGACTGTCAATCTTTCCTTCTCTTTTTGATGATTTTTCTATTTTTCCATTTTTTTCTTTTTTAACATAAATCCCGGTGTAATTTCACTGTCTTCACCCCCCCCCCCCCCCCCCGTCAAATCATCCGGATATTTTATTTTCAACACTTCTTTAGGGACATAATAATAATCGCGAAAGTAGCAACTACACAGAGAACAATATTTTCATTGCATTGTTCAATTTCTCAACCTAACCGGAGATAGAGAATTTCACTTTGACATAGGAAATAATTTTTTTTACACAAAAGCAACTAGCAACTTGATTAAATAGGCTTAATCTACAAGGTAGGCTAAGGTGTAAAGGTGTAACACAATAGACATTGGATGAACAAGACAGGAATGGTTCACAGGGTTTTCATTATGGTGATCTTCTTTCTAGTGAGAGTAAGCAAAGGGTTGTACGGGGTTTAACTAACCAGTACAGTTAGTTAATTACACAACATATTGGCTTTTTGGTGTATTCCTAGAAATTTACCAATTAAACATGTTATTCCATCTAAGTCCATAGTACTCATCATTGTGGTGTCAAGTGATATACCAAGCCAAGTTCTAAAGTCCACTACATCACTGGCACACTCATAATTTTGTGGAATTTTTAGTAAACGTTTGGAAATGGAATAGGCTTAATTCTCACAATTTCACATTAAGGGTTATAGTGCGCGAGGTCATGTAACTAGTAATTTTTACAAAAGTTATGCTAATTTTTTTTTAATTTGGCATAATTTAAGCATATAGCATATTATTTGTAAAAGAAAGGACAAGTAGGCGTTCTAATTCTGCATCCCCCCACTTAAATTATACAACGACCTCGTTGTTATCGATAAAGCATTAAGATCAATAGGAATATCGAATTAGAACGAGGAACTCCCCTGATATGTTGCTCGGGATGATTCTCCAATTTTGAGTTCTTGAGCAAAAGTGTGTTGAAAGGGGCTTCAGAATGCCCGTGTGAATTCAACATATATCATTTCCCAGAGTTACCATCACCAATAAGTCGATTTCATTACAGCAAGGTCCTGCATAAAGATTTAGAAAACAACCCGCAATTCTATCTCGGGTTTACATTGGTTAATATACAGGAAAACAAATATAAATACTGTACAGGGAGTCAATACGTCGTATCCATACCCCAGGATACGCCGTATTGAAACCTGTGTTTAAAAATCCTAAGTACGGTTTAGTCGACTAATACACAGTATTCGTTTATTCGAATACGCCGTATAGACTGAATTGACAATAAAGTTTAAAAAGTGCAAAAATCAAAAACTGGATAACGTCCAGATAGTAAATATGTCGTATCCATGAGGTTTGGATACGCCGTATCAGCTATCTTGGAAGACAAACTCAATAACAGAATGATAAATTCCGGGTTGTCTCCCGGCAAACACTTTTGTTTTTGTGAGAGTCTTTAGTTAGACTCCCTTCAACCTCACGTTATACCATTCTTAAACTCTATAACTTCATGATCCTCTTTGTCAATGTTTCCTTCGTAATATTTCTTCAATCGTTGTCCATTGACTTTGAAGCTAAACCCCTTCTCGTCAATGATTTCTACAGCCTTATATGGATATACCGTTTTAACAATGTTTGAACCGCTCCATTTTGACTTAAGTTTTCCAGGGTACATCTTCAGATGAGAATTATAAAGTAGCACTTTGTCGCCTTCCTTAAAATATTTCTCACCACGAAGTCTAGAATCATGCCATTTCTTGGTCCGTTCTTTGTAAATTCTAGTGTTCTCATAAGCGCCAACTCTCAATTCGGATAGCTCATTAAGCTGCAAAAGACGACTCTTGCTACCAAGCTTTAAATCCATATTACATTGTTTTAATGCCCAATGTGCCTTATGCTCGATCTCTACGAGTAAATGGCATGCTTTCCCATAAACTAGTCTAAAAGGTGTACACCTTGTCGGTGTTTTGTAGGCCGTCCTAAATGCTCATAATGCATCGTTGAGTCTTTCTGACCAATCTTTAGGATTGTACCCCACTGATCTCTCTAGAATATGCTTAATAGCCTTGTTAGTAACTTTAGTTTGTCCATTAGTTTGAGGATGATATGCCGCGAATAATTTGTGAGTCACACCATATTTTTGCAAAGCTTTTTCTAGTTGGGAATTACAAAAATGTGTCCCTCTATCACTAATCAAAGCTTTAGAAACTCCAAACCTGGCAAATAAACTTCTTAAAAACTTAACCACTACACGCGCATCATTCGTAGGTAATGCTTGAGCTTCTACCAATTTGGACATATAATCGACAGCTACTAATATGTATTTATTACCTCTAGAGTCGGGAAATGGCCCATAAAATCTAATCCCCAAACATCAAAGACTTCGCATACCTGAATGTTATTTTGAGGCATTTCGTCCCTTGAAGATATGTTTTCTGATCTTTGACATACATCACATCGTCTTACGTACTCATTAGCATCTTTAAAGACACCAGGCCAATAAAATCCTGATTGGTAAACCTTCCTTGCCGTAACTTTATCACCATGATGTCCACTAGTAGGTCCCGAATGACAATGTCCTAGAATTTTGAGGATTTCACTTTCAGCCACACATCTTCTTATTATATTATCCTCACACAGTTTAAATGCATAAGGTTCTTCCCAGAAGTAAGTCTTGACTTGCAAGAAAAACCTCTTTCTTTTTTTGAAGTTCCAATTTGGGGAAACAACCTTTCTGACAATATAATTAACAAAATCTGCATACCATGGCTCATCGTCATTAAACTTGGATTTTAGCAACATTAAATCCTTGTCTTCTTTACTAGGGGTGGCTTTAGACGTCATCCTTCCTCCCATAGTTGTCACTCCTTTGACTTTGTTTTTTGGAACCAAAACATTACCCACGACTTTTGACAATTCGTTTACCTCAATTTTTAGCTCACTTAATAAGTTGCTTCTTTCTTTTAATAAAAGCTCGTTGGTGGTTCTAAATTCATTAATGAATATTTCTATCTCCTCATGTTCACGTTTACCTTTATCAATGGATTTAGCCAATATTTCTTCTAAAGTTAAGCTCCTTGTAGGGTAATGAACAGGTAAGGAGGCATCCTGAAAACGGTACCATATGTAGCAGTTTCCCAGTTAAACTCTTGACCACGCATATGACCTTTATCTGCCATAAGTTGAATGCACTCTTCCATGGTGATGTAAGTGTCGTCCATTTCCTGTAATAAATTAGGTACGAAAGAAAAGGGTTAAATGGACTCATACGCCGTATTTAGTAAACTGAATACGCCGTATGGATGTTTAGAGTCGAATACGATGTATTGGTTTAGAAAATTTTTATACGTCGTATCCAGAAAGATGAATACGCCGTATTTGGTATTCGACTCAGAAAAATTACAGCGGACTGTAATAATGGAGAAAACACACAAACAAACAATATGCAAAAATATACCATGCAGAAAAATCAAAACAAACACACAAATATGTAAATTAATCTAGACTAAACTTAACTAAACTAAAACATTAATAAATAAGAATTAACGGCAACGGCGCCAAAAACTTGATGTGTTGTCGTGTAGGGTTATTTTTAGTATCAAGTTTTACTATTTATTTTATGCCGACTATACCTAAAAACAACACTCTAACGAGTAGTGTACCTGATCAGATGTAGCTTCGTTGGTAAGTAGGGTGTCGATCACTAAGAGCGAGAACGTTAATATCAAATTTATCAGTATTTTAGTTATCTATGTTAGTACTAAATTAATCTAATTTGTGCAAAACCTAAGTTAAACCTAAACTAATGATAAGGGGGTTTTCAACCTAAGAGACTGGCACAAGTTTAGTTATCTAACCTAAGGTTTTGATGACAATTAACACACACAAGTTCATAGACAAAAGATAAATAACTGATCAAGCCTTATGTAAGGTAAACAATACTAGCCATGTTTAATCAAATAGAATGTTGGTTTGTTTATTTAGTGCAATGAATGACTTATCTCGAGGGTTATATCATTCTTAAGACTTAGGCGGTACTTCTTCCTAAGACCTAGACACGTTGAATCCTGTCATAATTAACGCATCCGCATAAAGTATTTTATTTGCTGATTATAATTTATCTTAGGTGATTAATAATTTATTAAACCCTAGCTCATGGAGACTTTACTAACTTACTGAAGTTGCAGCGTATTAAATATGTAGGACTAGACCAAGTTGAATGATAGGTCGCATATATAAGCACGTAAACGAGTATAAATTGATAAACATAATCACAAGAAACGATAAATTAAGCATTCGATATAAATAAACCAAACATTATATTATCATAAACATGGCTAATATAGGTATTAGCCGATAGTCATTGTAATAATACACGAAATCATAGATGAACGATTAAACATAATGCAAACCGAACGCGTATAGTGGAGTGTAGAGATTACAAGAGTTTTCCCATGGATTGGAATACTTTGCAGGACCTTCTTGGCTTCTTGTATCTTCTAAGAATTCCAGGATTGGTGTAAAAGCTATAATAGAAGCGTATTGGGGTTTGGTATTTATAGACTCTAAAAAAGGGGTGGATACGCCGTATTGAATGAGGTCAATACGGTGTATTAACTGCATGATCTTTTACTTGTTGATCACGTTCATTAAATAAATTAATTGCAGGATTATTGACTGTTGATTGCATTAAATACAGGATCCTTAAATATTGATCGTGTTATAATAACTGCATTAACTGCATGATCATTGATTGTTGACTGCATTAAATGCAGGATCTTTGACTGTTGACCGTGGTTATTTGTGAAGTGTAGGCATGTATATGCCGTATCTTCATGATGGATACGACGTATTAAGGTAAAAGCAGTTGGTTCTTTTTCATTGACCAAAGTATTATATACGTCGCATCGTTGATGCAGATGCTGCGTATTCTTCAAAGTCAAGCAATGGTCTGTTAGTTCGTTAAGTCTTGGATACGGCGTATGCTTCTAGAATGATACGCCGTGTAGGATGTCAAAATCAGTAGACTTTATTGAACTCTTCGTTTATGCTCCAAAATACATGCCTTTTATATAAACTTCACTAACTACTCCATAATTACTGCAAATAACAAATATAAGCAATTAAGTGCCAATTCTTGTAATAATTATATAAAATATGTGATTTACATGCATAAATGATGGTATAAATGTAATGTTATTTGATGTCATCATGGAGCTTTACCTTTGGAGGTTTCGTTGGTGGTGGATGGTTTCTTGGAAGACTCTGACTCTTTGGTTCTTGTCCTCTTTGTCTTCTTACCCTGGTTTGGTCCAACTGAAGAGTCTTCATCATCATCATCATCATCATCATCATCATCATGCTGTCTTTTATGATTCTTTACTGTATCAGCAACTCCCTTATCCATGGCATTTTCATCCTCTATCAAAGCTTCCATGAGAGCATGGTACAATGCAAGATTAGCAAGATTTCTATTGAAAGACTTGTTTTCGTGCATGGCTTGGTAGAGAGCACTTTTCTGATCATACTCTTTGAGTGTTGCCTTGTCGGTAGACTTACTTGTATACTTTGGCATCTTTTGCTTCTCATCTTGTTCCCTCTTAATCTTGTAAATCTCTGAAGCACTCTTCTCAGATTCTTGTTCAAGATCAATTGTTGGTTTCTGAATCTTGCTTGACTCAGGAGTTTGCTTCACATAATGTTTTTGAATAAAACCCGTAGTGTGTTTTTGCAATTCCTTTTGAAGAACATCACCAAATTTGGATCCAAGATAACTATCAACAACCGTTGGAACTTGGGACTTGAGAGAAGCAAGAGTTTCAGCAGAGTAATCTATTTTCTTTAACTCAGACACATCCTTTTCTAATTTTCCAACTCTTAGCTGAACATCAGTGAGTGCATTAGTTTCAGTGACAACAATGGTGATGGTTGGAGCATCGGTTATGATTGGTGGTGTAGGGATTGGTACTGTTGTTTGGTAAGGTACATGTGGTGTGGTAGAGACAGATGAAGGGGTTAGAAGAGTTGTTGCAAGAGCCACTGAAGGAGTTTCGGGTATAGGAGTGAGGACAGAGGGCTCAAAAATCACCAAAACAAGTACAATAAGGACATACGGTGATTGGATATGTGGAACTTCATATTGGATTTTAATATTTAATAACGAGTTGATCTTAGCATCTGTAGTGTCTTTAATAGTACTAACTAAAGAAGTATCATATGAAAGTTTAAGAAATTGATCACCAAAACTTGAAGATATAGAAAAGCTAGAGTTTGTTGGAGGAAGTTTAGATTTCTTGGCATCATCCTTTATTTCTTCAATCTTTTCAGCATCTGCTTTGGCCACATCAGATAATTCTGCGTCACCTTTTCTAGAGTCTTTGACTTCAACATTTGACATCTCTTCATGCTCATCATCATTTACTTGTTCATCACCGTGTACAAACTCATCTTTAGTTTCTTCATCATCAGTCATTTCTATATCAATATTTTGTCATCATCAGCATCATCTTTCTTCTCATCATCCTCATCAGAATAAATCCAATCAACTTCTTCATCATCACTTTTGTCTTCTTTCAAGTATTCACTCTCTTGTTTAGAACCCCACTCAAGAATAACATTTGCTTCTAAAGTAACCTTTTCCTTCACTGAGGTGGCAGAGATGACTGTGGACTCATTGAGAACCCCTGGTATCATACCAGTTCCTTCACTTGAGCCTCCGGTACCTGGTTGTCTTCTGCTGGTTTTCTTGCTTTCTTTTAGAGCTTGCATAGTATCTGCAGCTTCTTGTTCTTCAAGAGTTAGAGATTAAACATCCTTGAGCTTTTAAGAAGGATCATAAGACACTTTCTTTGACACCCGAGACGTGTCTCTAAAGGCAATACCTGATGGTCTTCTTCTAGCAGGCTCGGGGACAGATTTAGTCACAATCCTTGCATGAGTAGCATGGACTTGCCTTGTTGTTTCCTCTTCTATAGCTTCAGTTAAGCTGATAGATTTACTTAATTCCAAAGCGACATCTGGATCAGGAATGATGTTGTCAACAACAGAAATTGTGGCTTTCTTCTTGATCACGCTCCTGCTGGCAGTTCTCTTTGTGGATGGTTCAGTGTCAGACTCTTCAGACACCATAACATCTATCACAAGAGTATCTGCAGTCTTCTTCCTTTGTGACCCTTTGCCTCTGCTTTTCTTGGGAGGGATTTGACAAGTGGAATATTTAATGAACATCTGATAAGATTCTGATTGCTTAATCTTATCATTCAACATCATATCAAGAATAGGTAGTCCATATTCTTGATAGTCTTCTGCAATTCTGACAAACTTGAGTCTACTTACAATACCATCATCCTTAATTGTATGATAGTGTTGATACTTGAGGTTGAAGAGAGACTTGTGTTGTGAGAGGAAGTGATTGATGATAACTTTGGTGAATCTGGGGAATGGAATAGTTTCACATCTTGATTTCTTCTCCTTTCTGTGATCAATCTGGAAAGCAAAGTCTTCCCAAATCAGCTCAAGATAGTCGACATTTTCCTTATAGAACATGCCCCACAGTATGTCAATTCTAGATTTTCTTAGTCTGCCATTGCTTGCAGTCTTCCCAGAGAGACACTTGTTGATAATAACTGCCAAAGTTCTACATGGTTGATGCATGTGATCCACATACATGCTAGTATGCTTATGAAGTGGACCTTTGTAGCCAAGGTCAATAAGAAAGGTGAGAGTAGCATCATCATCTTGTAGCTTAGTGAATTCTTCACCTTCAACTCTTGGATAGATATCAAGAATCTTTCTAAAAACTTCAGCATCGACTAAGCACTTCTTGTTGGCCAAAAGGAATTCATAAGATTATGTGTCTTTGACCTTCTTGATAGTGTACCAGAACTACTGCATAAAGATTTTAGGGACATCTGTAGAGATAGTGAATGCCTTGAAGCATATAGAGTTCTTGATCACATCAATGATGACTTGAAATTTTTCTTCCTTCTGATGCCCAATGGTTTCCAGTCTCAGATTGGTAGGGCTTATCGTAACCCTTTCAGCAGATGGAACCCATTTCTCATCATGAGCAATCACTTGTTGAGTTTCTTGAGGATTCATGATTCTACGTAAGAATTAACTAATACAGTTTATATACACAACATATATATTTTACTAACTAATTTTGGTTATCCTTGACGATTTGATAGATTTAGGAATATGCTATGATTAGGTTTCATGCAAACATGTCCGTATACCTATACTCTAAGAATACAGTCAACTAAGGTCAATAGTCAAAGTCAAATGATGAAGTCAACTAGACATGTCCAAGAGAGCCTAAGTCAAATTATTCAATCAGAGGGTAAATAATAACACATTTAAACATGACAAGCTATGAAATATGACACCATAAACAAGTATTACACAAATTTTTAAAAATTTAGGGAGAGTTTCCTTTTATATTTTGACATATTTCGCACGATTTATTACCTGTCATATTTCGCACGGTTTATGAAATCTGTCATATTTAGCATAGTTCAAACATGTTTCGCATGGCAACACCTAAACATATTTCGTATACCCAAACCGAACATACTTCCAATGGCATACATGTTTCGTATAAACTGAATCAAAACATATTTCGCATGGTTCTTAGAATTCTAACTTAGATTTTACCAATCAAAAACCTTTTAAAATTTCTCATATTTATTCACATATCAATCAAGGACTTCTTAGAAACACAAACCACTGGATAAACAACATTTTGAACTCGAAAATGAGACTTAGAGTGAATTCAAAAGAGAAACACATGGCAATCAATATAAGACCATTTCAGGAGCCAAATAACATGTAATAAGGGACTTCAAACAATTTACCTACACACACTTCATCTCACACTAGGTAACTAACGCCCTATGAGTATATACGCACCTAAATTAAATATTTTCCAAGCAAAAGAAATTAAAGGAAGCTAGATACAAGGTAATAGGCATTAAGAGAGCACATATGAAGCAAACTATAGCAAACCCACAACCAAACACCCAAGAAGTACATGTTTCACATTCTTTAACTCACACGAATTGACATATCTCACTAATGGTTAAGAGATATCAAAAACTGTTTCGGGCGAGGGTTCTATACATCCTAACAAGCAAAACCCCTCATCTAATTAGAAGAAATCTTAACTTTTAATTTATGAACCCTATATCTAATTTTACTAATTTTCGAGTGATAAAAGGAGTTTTAGACTAATTCTTTTTACCTAAGTGATGAGAAAGGGATTATGAACGAGTAGTAGTGTCCCGTGAACCTTGAAAACGCGTTTTGATTTTTGACTTTGAATGGAGGCAAAATGTGACGAGAGAGAGAGTTTGGGTGTGTTTGATTTTTTGAATAAGTGTGTGCGTGCGAATTGTGTTGACTAAGGGAGTATAGCCGGTTGACTTTCCACAAGTTGGCAAATATGGTCCTTGATGTTTATAAGCCTTTTTATTTTCATTTTACACTAGTGAATATCTTATAGAATTGACTTATTTAGACCCTAAAGATGCAAACATAGAATCTTATTCCTAGTTTTTGCCATTTAGTCCCTAAAGGATAAACTCAATAACATCTTAAGCCCTTTTTGAGTTAAAATAATATTAACTCCCATTTAATTGATGTTCCGTCATTATTAAATACTTTTTCTTTTTATTATGAGGTGACTTTTTGAAAGATCATTTTTGAAAGATTTTGAATATTTCTACCCCTCAAATAATGTCTCGTGTTTTAGTTAAAGGGCTATAGACATTGTTTGAGTGATAGAAAATTCTTTGAAAATCTGTTTTGATGAGAAACTGATATGTTTAATTATTTTTCGAAAACAACACCATTAAAAACAAGATTTCTCTTGTTTTACATAAATAAATGAGTAAATTGCATTTTTGGTCCCTGTGGTATGGCCAAATTGCAGGTTTGGGACCCTAACTTTCGAAATTGCAGTGATGG
>BQNB010145588.1:0-16696 GCA_026074375.1 Tanacetum coccineum
AAAGAGCGTGTGTTTGCTTCAGTACGAAGAATCTGACTGATGATATTTTCGAATGGAGATTCATTGTATACAAGTACAACTCATACTTACTTTTATTAACCATGCAAGCTAGCTGTTTTTTTGGGAATGACATTTTCAGCTGTCTAGCTATATATATGTGCGTGCGTGCATGTATATATATGCATCATCATGCATGTGATATTGTATCATATGTATTACACATGTTATTTTATAGTGTGCACATCACTTTGTGTGGTGTGCATATCACGTCCCTTTACATATAACTTATTATGAACCTTTATCACAAGAGAAATGATATATCTTTTTACTAATGTTCTATTCATATTACTACAGTACTACTCACATGATTATGATAAATGTCAAAATTAACGGTTTGAATACACAGAGATAATAAGGGGAGAAAAAAATATATAATATTGTTATGCGTGTAAGAGGATATAAACTCATAATTAAACTCATAATTTTAGTTCAATATCCTCATGTTAAACTTTTCATTTTTTCTAATAGAAATACGTGTAAAAAGTATATGATGATAAACTCGAATTGCAATTAGGCACCTTACTCACGCGTGATCCATGTTGTGAGCGTCTCCAAGTTCACGCATGAGCTGAGAACCAAATTTAGCACACAAAGGTAAGCGAGTGTTACAAAAATGTTTTTTTATGACTAAATTACAAAGAAAATGAAATGAAAATGAGTGAAATGAATATTTAATGTGGGAGCTATAAAATGCGATAATTATTAACAGGCAAATGAATTGCATTTTTTAAGGTTGAATTTATTAAAACTACTCCAAGGAGGAGCACAAGAATAAAACAAGGAAGAAAAAAAAAATAGAAAAAAAGGAGCCTTAAACAAACGACTCTAAATATGCAAGAGACCCCTAGCTAAGCGATAACAAAGATCTAGGGTTCGATAACAAAACACTCCAGTTACTAGACGGGATATTAGAATGAGCAGAAATTCAAGTCTTCGATAAACGTTGGATGGATAGAAAGATGCCATCCTCTCTGACTATAGCACGATCATCCAAAGAGGCATGAACCAATTTATTTTTCCAATTCCTATGCCACACTGGAATATTCCATTAATAACTTTATTTAGCCGAGCACATCAAAGATCGACAACCTTACTGATACTTATGTCAATGATGTCGAAAGAAGGAAATATCACGGGTCTGTCAAGGCCTCACCAACTTCATATCTTCCTCCAAATGGGTATTACCTTAGGGCAAATGAGGAGGCAGTGATTTACAGACTTACTACAAGCTTCACAGAAAAAGGAATACATCTGAGTCAATACTAACTCCTCTATTAACTAAATTGAGTCTAGTACCCAATCTATCAATTGAGGCTCTCCAAACACAAATGTTGACTTTACGAGGGATCCATGAGTTTCACACATGAGGTAAACCAAGACTATTGATGTAGAAAAGCCTTTCTTGAAGAAGAGAGGATAAAGAGTTTACCTTGAAGGAGCCCGAAGCATCGTTAAACCACACCCATTTATCCATGCCATCCTCCACAAGGACAAGATTACCAATAAGGGAGACAAGATATGCTAGATCGTCCAGAGCTCTACCACAAGGAAGGTAGCGCCAGGACTACAAGCTTGTAACATTTCTCAATTTCAGGTCATTTTACGACTCCTATTATTCGTCACTATTTATTTTGGCCTGATACGCGTTTACCTTTAATGTTTACTTTTAAGCTAAATCGCGTAGACTAGAAATAATCATTTAATATAAACGATCATCAAATAAATTAAGGTTTACATCAACCAAGTGTCATATAATTATTAAGAAGTTAATTATTAACTTTACGTACTTTATTTTTATTGGTCACGTAAAGGGCTTACGTTTCGCAATAAAATACATTTGGACACACCCCGGAAATACATAGACTTACCTAGACTCAAACAAATACCCATTTTTAAAATCTTAACACAAAATTTAATCAATTTTGTGTATATAACCCACTAGGGGCCGGATATACACATATACACACCTAAAAATCTTTCTAATGATCCTAAAGTACATGTACATCTCATGGTTAATTAATGTTAGTCCTAAATGTCTCCCACTAAGCTATTACACAATGGTTAATGACTCTTTGTGCTCTCTTTTTCCCTTGGATACCCGGTTACATACAAAGCACATACACAAACCATAAGATTTCCAAATCTTAAGTGATCTTGTACAAATATTGAGTAATTAAAGCATGTACTTAGTTGTTTTAACAAAACAATGTGTAGTTAACTAGGAGATTGCAAAACCACTAGGATTAGAGTCGGTTTGGTTTAGTTTGTGTGACTAGGAGGTATAACTAAGTACTTGTCTATAAATACACACTCACACTTGACATTTTACACTCTTACAACTTACACTCACTCAAACAATAAACATATATACTCCCTTTCTCTTGTTCGGGCCACGACACGCAAACAAACACCCTCTCAATCCATTTGAACCCAAAATAAACCCTAGGGTATTCATAAAAGTCATAATAAGGTTTACTAGCTAAGATTTGGGTATTGGAATAAGCTTTGAAGCTTTGGTTGGGTCATTTAGATCGTGTGTACATTTGGGTTGCTTGCCTAGCTCGAAAACAAGCCTTAGGACTCATTGTAAGTCACGTTGAACCTATATAACTCATATAATACTTGTTTTCCTTTGTTAACTAGGCAATGTGTCACGTTATTATATAAATAACATGCTAGCATGGGTCCATGTACTTTAAATGCAAAACATGCATGTTATACGCAATGTTATTGCGTATATATTACTTGTGTGGTGTTGACATGTTAAGGAACATGTACAAAACGATTAATGGGCAAGCAAAGTCTTAAACATGTACGTTAGACCCAAAAGAAACACCAACGTGAACATTAACTCACACACACGAATACTTTGTAAATCACACGTAAACTTTCTAGGAAAATATAACGGTGTGGCTTGGGAATGCGTATACGACTTTAACATACGATTGCATGTATTGCACGACCCATATATAAGCTAAATAAAACATAACGTGATTACAAGGGCACTTCTCAAAACATATATGTTACTAGGAAGAGTAACGGGCCATAATGGGCCTCTCACGATCCAAACATGCCACGTTCGGGCCCAACCGGCCCAATGACCAATTAGTGAAGTCTCACGGCTTATAAATAAGCTCACAAGAGCTTATCAAGTGCTTAAATGGATCTTAAACTCGTTTGGGATAACGATATGCTTAAGAAACCTTAACGAGCCACAAATAGGCCCATTAAACCCAACAGGCCCAACAGGCCCAACTACGAAGACCCATGGCTTATTAATAAGCTCATTCGAGCTTATTAATTGAACTAGCAAACTTAGTAAACTTATATGTAACAAGCATGCATGAGTAAACCACCTATTAGGCCTTCCTAGCCCAATAGCCGCGTACAAAGCCAAATGGGCCCAATAAGCCCACCCGGTAAGCCACGGCTTATTTATAAGCTCTACATGCTTATTAGGAGTCCCACGAACTTATTGCAACTAATATAGATCCCTAGTACCTTATAAAAATCAAACGGATCCTTATTGGGCCTAATTAGTCCATTTCGTGAACCCACGAGACCCATAAGCCACAAATAAGCTTCCACAACTTATTTGTGAGCTCAAACAGCTTAAAAGGTCTGTTATAAACTTAAGAAGGTTATTGGACCCTAAAGAATTAAGCCCAAACCTTTAAAACGCTTATTGGACTCACATCGGGCCCAACAAGCCCATTTACAAGCTAAATTGCTAAATGAATAAGCCACGCATATGAAACAGCTTATAAGTTCTATAATAAGCCTTATTAGTATAGAAAAATAAGTTGAAATCAATAAGAGAACCCTAATGGACCTTTTTGCTAACATTCGGTTAAGGTTGTTGGGCCAACGAGCCCAATAAGCTCAAAATAAGCTCATCCAAGCTTATTAATAAGCCAATCTGATTTGTGTAGTTTAAATGAGCTTAACAAGTGCTTTAGTTCTTTTTAAAACTTAATCGGACCTCTAAAACACTTATTGGACCTTAACGGGCCCAATAAGGTCCATTAAGCCAAAATAAGCTCTCCCGAGTTTATTTATAAGCTATGACAGCTTATATGGCTTATTCGAGCTTAATGAAATCTAGCGTCACTTGTTAGAACTTAATTGGACTTAAAATGCGATTTTTGTAAAGTTAAGGGGCTAAAAGTGTAAATTACAAACTAGAGGGGCTAAAACAGTCAAAACTGGATTCCTTATAGTTAAGGACTGTTTTTGTAACATTTGAAATGCTAGGGGCTGTTTAAAACATGTAAGGACCTAAAGTGTAAATTGTGTAAAGTCGGAGGACTAAAAGTGTAATTATGGAAACTTAAGGGTTTGAAATGAAAATAGTATATATTTCATAAACCTAGGGACTGTTTTATAATTACAAGAAACTTAAGGGTATTTTGTAAACGAAAGTAATTTTTGTAAACACTTAACGAATCGGACGAGTTATATATTTATCATATATTATAACAAGTTAAACCACGACTTAATAAATATGAATATTTATTAATAAACGTTTATACGAATACTAGAACGTGTGAAATCATATACTTTTCCAAGAGCCATCATACGGATA
This sequence comes from Tanacetum coccineum, assembly GCA_026074375.1. Lineage (NCBI taxonomy): Eukaryota > Viridiplantae > Streptophyta > Magnoliopsida > Asterales > Asteraceae > Tanacetum > Tanacetum coccineum. Next base: position 4,646 of record BQNB010145588.1, read on the forward strand.
TAACTACATTAACCATGTGCACCACCACACAAGTGATAATAGTATATATATAAACTAGCTAATTATTGTAGTTTGTACAATGAGTCTTTAGCCTAAATTTGTAGACTAAGACTGGCCGTATTTACTTAGGTATTTGACGATGTGATTCGTACTTGGATATATATTATCATTCACAGAGGACTACTTACTAAGGTGAGTTCATAGCCCCATATTTTTATAATTTCTTAAATGATTTACATCTTTGGGGTGAGAACATGCTTGTTTTACAAATTGGACGCAAGTGTACATTTTATACAATGATTACGTGTTTGCCTAAGTAGCGATAACCCACTGAGCCCTTTATCATGAACTGTCAATTACTGGATTGTAAGCGCGAATGTTATGAGTAGATCTATTTGGGATTGACATCCCCGTTCGGGTGACTAGCTATCACCGGGAACGAACGTTATAACATGTCGGATTTGGGATGTTTCGGGTTAGAACATCATTCATGGGCATTATTGGCAATTTATTGCATTCATACATGTCGAGCTTCAGTGTCATGAGCTTAGGAAAACGTAATTACTTTTTATGATGTTTGCATTTGTTGCTTAATCATACACTTGGAAATCTTGCGGTCCTACTATTGATTTACATAAACCTATGAATTCACCAACTTTATGTTGATATTTTAAGCATGTTTTTCTCAGGTCAATAAGGCACGGGGTGCTCAGATACATTGGGGGTCACTCTTTGGAAAGAGTCTGTACTAAAGATTTGGGCGTATTACATTTTGGGAACATTTGTTATAAACCAAAATCTTTACTTATATTGTCGAACAATTTGAAGCCATGAGCTTATGTAATGAACAAGTATTTTGTTAAATCCAATGTATCTTTTTAAACGACACGTTTAGTGGTCGTTCTCATATCTTGTGCTATTGATCTATGAAGTAACGCCCTCGGATATTCAACATTCCGCTGCTACCCAGATTTGGGGGTGTTACAAATATATATATAAGTATAAATAGTTACTAAAAGTCTGTTTTTAACCTTCAAAATAACTAGTTTAAGCTTATAGGGCTTTGAGGCCCATTAGTGATCCAAAATATCGTTTACTAGTTTCAAAACTCGTTTTAGGCCCATTATTAAGTCCATTTAGGAAAATAAGTCCAACGAAAAGTTCACAAAAGAAGCCAAGGCTCACGAACCAAGACTAAGCCATGGTTTGGGCTTAGCTTAGTGGGTCCTGGCCTTTTAAGCCCATAATAAGCTATCCGTAGCTTGTTATTAAGTAGTTAAGCTACACAAGTCCTTAAATATCAAAATAATCTATAACCAAAAGCCATGAAAATAAGTCGGACCACAATAAGGTCCATATTAAGCCACGGCTTATTGGGCCTTATTGGGCCGTAGGTTTTATTTGCCCAAAAGCAAATATAGAGTTTATTAAATAAGCAAATAAGTTATAAGTTTTTCTAGTTCGCAAAATAGGCTATCATAGTAAGCTATAAAAATATGACAAATATAGGTAATAACCAAAAACGCGTTTCCTTTGTTTCCTTTTTGAGCCGAACACAAATAAGCCATAAATAAGCTATACAAGGCTTTTAAATAAGCTAGATAAGTATTAAGCTATATAGTATATAAATGTTATTCAACCATCACAACCACAATAATAAAATGGTCTTTCCTTGCCCCTTTGTACCCACGTTCGAACCAAACAAAAACCCCTTAATATTTATTTCAAAATTTAAGCTTTCGATTTTTAGAAAACAGACCGTACAACTATTATATATGCATCATAATATTACTAGAAGTACAAAAATATTTAAGAAATGGATGATTTACAATGAGGGTTTTGAAAATGAGATTAAACACTAAACTGATAACCCAAACGTTGTTTTAATGATACCACGCCTATTAGAATCAACTCAGAAGCACTCAAACTCTCATGTTTCTTGATCAAAAATAAAAAGTTATGGTGTTTGTGTGTGTGTGTGAATCGGACGAGCAAGAGGAGAGAAAGGAAAAACAAAACTAAGATGTGTGTGTAAAATGAATAGAAAGTGTGTGTTTGAGATCATATAAAACAAATGGTTAGTACTAGGTTAGGGACAAAAGTACTAAAATCATGCCTTGATGTCCTTTGTCGGGTTCGACCGCGGCTAGGAATCCAAAGGGGATCCTAGTTGCGTTTTGTCACTTGTCGGGTCCTTAAATGGTCAAATCTCGTGATTTAAAATGTGACCTGAAGTTTCCTAGTATTTTTAACGAATGTAAAAATGTTTTAACATAAACTTTGACTATTTACACTATAGGTTTTAGGGTTAAATTGTCTTAGTTTGGACATGGACATTAATGGACGTGTCGGGACGCGTTGCTTGAGATTTTAAGCCGTTTGCAGGAAAATCCCCGGAGATTGATCAATTATGAATAAAATCATCTATAATGAGATAATTAAAGAGAATAATAGTACTAATGATTTAATAGATAATAAACAGATTACTGATAAATCCTGAAAATTGATCTGACCGGAATTGAAAATAATAAAAGTTGAAGGACTAAAATAGAACATTATAAATTAGGAAATCCGCAAGGGTAACATTCTACCACTCTTAAAAGAAATTTCGTCCCAAAATTTAACTATCACTAACTCTAAAGAGATGTGGGTATTTGAGTTTCATCTGATCCTCACGTTCTCAAGTAAATTTAGGCCCTCGTTTCGAATTCCATCGAACCTTAACGATAGGAATCCTACTCCGCTTGAGTTTCTTGAACTCTCGTTCTAAGATTTCCACTGGCTCTTCCATAAAGTTCAACTTAGCATCAACCTTAATTTCCTCTAAAGGCACATGTAGGGTTTGGTCGGCCAAACATTTTTTAAGGTTCGACACGTGAAATGTGTCATGAACATCGTTTAGCTCCTGAGGTAATCTTAGTCTATAGGCTACGGGACCGATCCTCTCAGTGATCTTAAATGGTTCAACAAACCTAGGTGCTAACTTTCCTTTCTTCCCAAAGCGTACCACACCTTTCCAAGGCGACACTTTGAGTAGAACATGGTCACCTACACTGAATTCTAAGGGTTTCCTTCTCTTATCTGCATATCTTTTCTGACGATCACGTGCAGCCTTAAGCCTATCCTTGATCCGCGAGATCTTCTCAGTGGTCTCTTGCACTATCTCAGGCCCTATCAACTGTCCTTCTCCAACTTCTTCCCATAGGATTGGTGAACGGCACTTTCTCCCATAAAGTGCTTCAAACTGTGCACGTCTCACACTAGAATGGTAACTGTTATTGTAGGAAAACTCAACCAATGGAAGATGAAGGTCCCAACTTCCCTTGAAGTCCATGACGCATGCTCTAAGCATGTCTTCCAAGGTTTGGATTGTATGCTCGCTTTGACCATCGGTATGTGGATGGTAAGTCGTACTCATGTCTAACCTAGTTCCTAATGCCTCCTGCGTTGACTACCAAAACCTTGATGTAAAGCGACTATCACAATCAGATATGATCGAGATTATCACACCATGCCTTGCTATGATTTCACTGAGGTTGAGTCTAGCTAGCCTATCCATCTTATAGTCTTCACGCATAGGTAGAAAATGAGCTGACTTAGTCAATTGGTCAACGATGACCCAGATTGCATCATGCCCACTACTGGTCCTTGGTAATTTCATGACAAAATCCATGGCTATTCTCTCCCACTTCCACTCGGGAATCTCAGGTTTCTGCAGTAAGCCGGATGGCCTCTAATGTTCAGCTTTAATCTTTAAACAAGTCAAACACTTACTAACGTATAAGGCTATATCTTTCTTCATTCCCGGCCACCAGTACCTATCCCTAAGCTCTTAGTACATCTTATCATCTCCTGGGTGAATTGAATACTTCGACTTATGAGCTTCATCCATTATCAAGGTTCTCACACCACCCGTCATTCTATCTAGATAGTACCATGCTCCATCACTCCTACATTCCATCTGTTTGTCTAGCCCTTGCAGCATTCTGCTGGTGCATCGACAACCTCAGATGCTTCATTCTAAGCCACTAGTATCCTATCCTTGATACTCGAATGAATGGTTATGTTCACTGCTCGAACTCTCTTAGGCTTAATCATCTCCTTTCTACTTAGTGCATTTGCTACTACATTTGCCTTACCTGGATGATATCAAATCTCGCAGTCATAGTCGTTGAATAGCTCTATCTAATGACGTTGACGCATATTCAATTCCTTCTGATGAAAGATATGTTGAAGGCTCTTATGGTCGGTGTATATGACGCTCTTTGTCCCGGTCAAGTAATGCCTCCATATCTTAAGGGAAAATACAACTACACCTAACTCCAAATCATAGGTAGTGTAATTCTTCTCATGTATCTTTAATTGTCTAGAGGTATATGCGATCACTCTACCCCTCTACATAAGCACACAACCTAGTCCTAGACCTAACACGTCGTAGTATACTACGAAGCCTTTTGGTCCATCGGGGAGAGCTAGAACAGACGCATTACATAACGTATCCTTCAAGATCTGAAATGCTTCTTCCTGTTCCTCACCCCAGACATAGGTCATATTCTTCGGAGTCAAGATGGTAAGTGGTTTAGTAATCTTGGAGAAATTCTCAATGAATCAACGGGAATATCATGCTAATCCTAAGAACGAACGAACTTCGAATGGGGTTCTAAGGGCTTCCCAATTATTAACAGTTTTAATCTTACTGGGGTCTACATGTATACCATCACCGTTAATCACATGCCTAAGGAATTATACCTCTTGCAACCAGAATTCACACTTAGAGATTGGCGTACAGTTTCTCCCTCTTAAGCAGTTCTAGGATTAACCCTAGATATGTCTCATGTTCTTCCTTTATCCTTGAGTAGATCAAGATGTCATCTATGAACACTATCACAAACTTGTCTAGGTAGGGTATACACACTCGGTTCATTAAGTCCATGAATACCACTGGTGCATTTGTCAAATCAAAGGGCATTACTATGAACTCAAAATGTCCATATCGAGTTCTAAATGCAGTCTTTGTAATTTCATCCTCGTGAACTCTCAGCTGATGGTATCTGGATTAAAGGTCTATCTTAGAGAAATAGTGTGATCCTTGTAACTGATCAAACATGTCATCTATCCTAGGGAGGGGATAACGGTTCTTGATGGTCAGCTTATTCAAGTCTATATAGTCTATACACATCCTAAATGAACTGTCCTTCTTCTTGACGAATAATATCGTTGCTCCCTATGGCAATGAACTTGGTCGAATGAAACACTTGTCCTGGAGTTATCTGAGTTAACTTGACAACTCCTCCATTTCAGAGGGCGCCAAACGATAGGGAGACTTCGCGATGGACATTTCTCCAAGGATTAAGTCGATACGAAACTCGAATTCTCAGGATGGTGGTAATCTTGATAGGTCATCAGGAAATACCGCGGGAAAACTCCTAACTACAACAATGTCCTTCAGTTTTTGATCTTCGGTCTTTGCACTCATGAGGTATCTCACCTTCTCTTCTGGTTTTTCTCCTAAGACTCTAAGTATTTCACCGTGTGGTAGTGGAATCCTAACTACCTTCTCATGGAAAACAATTTTGGCCTTGTACCAGGACAACCAGTCCATTCCTACAATCACATTAAAACTCCCATGTCCAAATGGTATTAAGTCGATGTTAAATGTATGACCTTCTATCTCCAGTTTACAATCGCGTATAACCTTATTAATTTCTATTAGCTGCTCGCTGGCTATTTCAATCTCATAGCTAAAACCTAGGTCGCTAGGCTCTATGTCTAAGAGAGGTATGAAAGTAGTGGAAGCAAAGCTATAGTCAGCACCGGAATCGAATAGTGTTGTAGCATAATGGTTGTTTAGAGTGAATGAACTTGTCATAATGTTCGGGTCTTGGCGAGCTTTCTTTGTTCCCATCATGAATGCTCTTCTACGTGCCTGATTTCCATTGTTTCCACGACCTTGACCTCCCTCAATAGCCATAGGTTAGTTTTGACGGTTTCCTCCTGGTCTTGGTGCTCGGTTTAACCTAGGGCATGCCGCTTTGTAGTGATCAGCACCAAGGAATCATAGGTGTCACCATCCTATGCCCCGCCCTACAATCCCTAGCAAAGTGCCCTAAACGATTGCAATTCGTATACTTACGCCAAGGAATCTTGGGGTTATGGTGAAAGCTACAATTTGTACACTTAGGTGTTGTACCTGTGTACTCCTTCCTAACAGGGTTAGTGATTGTGGCAAATGCCCTACCAGTCCTAGATCTCTTGTTGTCATCCCTAACATTTTCATTCCTACTCAATTCCCTACCAGTACCTCTCTTCTCAGTATTCTTCTTCAATAATCCATTCCTAATTGCCTCATCGGTTAGCATTCCAGTTTTTAACACAACACTCTGAATTATTGGCGGCTCCGTTGCTGCCACCATCGCACGGATTTGTGGAGCAAGGCCATAGATGTACCTCTCAATCCTTTTATTCTCAGGGGTAACCAAATGAGGGACTAACCTAGCATGATCATGAAAATGATCAATGTACGCGGCATGGCCAGCTTCGACCATCGCATGACACCAAAACTCAAATTCCAGCTTTTGCAACTCATTGTTTGGACAAAACTCCTTTTTCATCAAATCTTTAAACTCCTCCCAAGTTATGCCAACTATGGCTTCTCGACCTCTAGTCTGGACCTGGGTATTCCACCATGTCAGTGCCTTACCGATAAATGAATCGGCAGTGTATTTGACCTTCTGGTTAGCTCCACACCCACTCATGTCCTGTACTGATTCCATTTTCTCAATCCAGCAAGTATAGACTATCGCACCACCCTTCCCATCATACTCCTTTGGGTTACACGCCATAAACTCCCTGTACGAACAACCATTTTGACTATTGCTCACGTTAGTACTCCTAACATCACCCTGGATGTTGCTAGCATGATTACCCACTTGAGCAATGATGGTAGAGATAGATCATACAATATACTGTAGCGATGACCGTTTGAGAAATCAAGAACTTCCTTAACACTACATTTTTTCCTTAATACCTTGGTATCACCACCTCGACCACCTGAACACTTCGTTCGAGCCACCAACCACTGCCTGTTGGTTCACTAGCTCTTCCACCTCACTACCAGATCCCGGTCCACGGCGACCTTCCACCACGTGGTGACGAGCAGTCTGTCGACCTGCTCTTCGGTCATCACCCATAGCAGCATTGTCCTACGCGAGGGGAGGGAGGGTATAGGTAACGTTAGGTAGGAGGTAGATTTCGCACACAGACGGTCCTAATGTACTATAGTACGCATATATATGATCCTTAGGTGTCGACACTGATTTGAGCGAACAGGATAGCCAAGTCCACATGGGTTGTGACGCATTCATAATTACGTTGGCCATCGTATTTATAGATGCATCCTTTCCTAGTTGTACTCAGTATCTTGCTTACACAGCTCAATAATTGACTAATCTAGTTCGATAGACGATAGACGATATATAAGATAGGCGATATATATAATAAACGATGTAAGATAGATAATATAAGATAGTTAAATATAAAATAGATGATGTAAAATAAGCGATATAAGATAGATAATACAAGATAGGCAATATAAGATATGTAATATAAGATAGATAATATGAGATAGGTAATATAAGATAGATAATATAAGATAGATAGTATAAAATAGATAGTATAGATAGATAATATAGATAGGTAATATAGATATACGGAAAAGCAAGTATAAGTGGAACACCGCACACATAAATCCTATCATGCAACTATATGAAGGTTCCTAGGTTATAGTCTAGGCCAAACCACCTAATTCTCTATAACCTTGGCTCTGAATACCAATCTGTCACATCCCGACTACGGCGGAAACACTAGGCATGATGGAGGATTGATCATCATAACACAAAGTGTCAATATAGAGAAAACTAATATGCATTAAAACAAGTGTTACAACATTCTCCGACAACAAGTATGGAACTTGTGTCAAAATAGGTTGAACCACATCACATAGTCTAAAATTTATTACACCAACAACTACATCCGGAGGGGTTAACATGTTAAATGAAAATCAAACAAGCAAAAACATAATCATAGTCTCAATGCAACTCCAAATGATAAGATCCAAAATAGATGCTCTTAGGTCTGCTAAAAGTCTCTAAATTCACATTACCTGAAATGATACTCGAAAAGGTCAGCATTACGTTAGTGAGCTCGTAGGTTTAGGAAAACCCAGTTTCTGTGCTAGAATATAAGAGTGGACAGTAGTGCAATATGAAAGCAGAATGCATATAACAGAATTTAAATTATCAACATATCAACACATCATACCAGGGTATCCCACCAAAATCAACATATCAAAATAACTACGCGCTTTTTTAGTCCTCCGAACCGAGCGCTACCTGTGGTGGTTCCACATCATTTCTTGGGTTGGCTGTGGATGGGGTATCTGGACTACACAGTCGGCTTCTAAATAGTTTGTGGTTGCAGAAATTCACAATTGGAACTTCTGTAATAGATCTCATGTATTCTCATAGCATCACATAGTGTTCACATGGGCATTCTTTTAGTGTTCACATTGCTTTCAATACACACAATCATAGTCCAATAGCATTGTTCTAATAAAGTAAAATTAACCCACAGTAATAAAAAGTTAGGTTGAAATGATTTTTGAGTTTTCATTTTTCCCCCAACGAAAAAGAGTTTGAAAAGTGGGGCTACGAGAACTCACCTTTAAGGAAAGCGATAAGTAGCTGAGGATATGATCAAACAATTGTATACAACGGCTTCCATACACGATCTAATCCAGTTAAAGTCCGATTTTTAAATATAGGTTTCTTAAATGTATGTTTAAGATTGATGCATAGTAGTTAAAAGGTGCGTTGTACGGTCACTTTTAATGTTATTGGTTGTGTGATGGTTGATAAGTAAGACTCGAAGAAGATATATCAAAGTACGTATGCTAGAATATATATACTTATAGTATTTAGGAAAATTAGACGAGAAGATATCTAGACTTAGATAATAGTTATTAATAAATATGTTCCGGTAATCAATCTGGTAGTCTTAGTTGCCCTAGTTAGGGTTAATGTATGATAATGAAAAAGTGACACGGTTTTTGGATATTTAAATTATTAATAGAAAGTTTTTTTTTTATAATTTATAAAATTATAAATATATTTTCGTCTTTTAGTCGGTTTATTAAAATATTAATATTTTATTTATTTTGTCCTTTTGTCGGATCTCTAAGAAATTATGTTTTTAGTAAAATATTCTAAGTATAATATTTTTATGAAATTTTGGCATGACCTGATCGTTTATAAGACGTTTCCAAGGTTTTTAAACCTCATTTTTCAAACACTTTCTCTTAAATAAATCAAAGTCAGGACAAAACGGGACTAAAATTGCATTTCGCATTAATGATAATCAAGCAGCATTTCCTTCATGACTATTCGACTATCAAAAAATATATATAAGTATAAATAGTTACCAAAAGTCCGTTTTTAACCTTCAAAATAATTAGTTTAAGCTTATTAGGCCTTGAAGCCCATTAGTGATCCAAAATATCGTTTACTAGTTTCAAAACTCGTTTTAGGCCCATTATTAAGTCCAGTTTGGAAAATAAGTCCAACGAAAAGTCTACAAAATAAACCAAGGCTCACGGACCAAGACTAAGCCATGGTTTGGGCTTAGCTTAGTGGGTCGTGGCCTTTTAAGCTCATAATAAGGTATCTATAGCTTATTATTAAGCCGTTAAGCTACACAAGTTTTAAATATAAAATATGCTTTATCTAATGCATGAAAATAGTAGACCTACAATAAAGCCACGGCTTATTGGGCCTTATTAGGCCATGGTTTTATAAGCCTAAAAGCAAATATATAACTTATTAAATAAGCAAATAAGCTATAAGTTATTCTATATCGCAAAATAAGCTATCATAGTAAGCTATAAAAATATGACAAATATATGTAATAACCAAAAACGCATTTCCTTTGTTTCCTTTTCGATCCGAACACAAATAAGCCATAAATAAGCTATACAAGGCTTTTAAATAAGCTAGATAAGTATTAAGCTATATAGTATATAAATGTTATTCAACCATCACAACCACAATAATAAAATGGTCTTTCCTTGCCACTTTTTACCCACGTTCGAACCAAACAAAAACCCCTTTATATTTATTTCAAAATTTAAGCTTTTGATTTTTAGAAAACAGACCGTACAACTATTATATATGCATCATAATATTACTAGAAGTACAAAAATATTTGAGAAATGGATGACTTACAAAGAGGGTTTTGAAAATGAGATTAAACACTAAATCGACAACCCAAACGTTGTTTTAATGATACCACGCCTATTAGAATCAACTCATAACCACTCAAACTCTCATGTTTCTTGATCAAAAATAAAAAGTTATGGTGTTTGTGTGTGTGTGAATTGGACGAGCAAGAGGAGAGAAAGGAAAAACCAAACTAAGATGTGTGTGTAAAATGAATAGAAAGTGTATGTTTGAGATCATATAAAACAAATGGTTAGTACTAGGTTGGGGACAAGAGTGCTAAAATCATGCCTTGATGTCCCTTGTGGGGTTCGACCGCGGCTAGGAATCCAAAGGGGATCCTAGTTGCGTTTTGTCACTTGTCGGGTCCTTAAATGGTCAAATCTCATGATTTAAAATGTGACTCGAAGTTTCCTAGTAATTTAACGAATGTAAAAATGTTTTTACATAAGCTTTGACTATTTACACTATAGGTTTTAGGATTAAATTGTCTTAGTTTGGACATGGACATTAATGGACGTGTCGGGGCGCGTTGCTTGAGATTTTAAGCCATTTGCTGGAAAATCCCTCGGAGATTGATCAATTGTGAATAAAATCATCTATAATGAGATTATTAAAGAGAATAATAGTACTAATGATTTAATAGATAATAAACATATTACTGATAAATCTCAAAAATTGATCCTGAACCGAATAAAAATAACAAAGTCGAAGACTAAAATAGATCATTATAAACTAGAGGAATTCGCAGAGGGTTACTTCAGCCCTTAGGAGAGGGTTTTAGACTTGATTTTAAGACAAAAATTTAACAGAATGAGCGACTTTTTATTTTCCGATATTCGCGAATTAAAAATGCTTACAATACTGTCGGATGAAGTAATTGAAGGTTCACGCACACGGAAATGACACAACTAAAATCGAGACTTTTGAAGAAAAGAAGAACGATTTATCTGGAATGTGTTTCCATCATTTCCTAAACCAAAGACGAAAGATTTGTTAAACGATTTTACGTTTAAGGGCTTATGAGAATGTCAGGCATATCTCGACGGACGAACGTTTTCAATAGAGATATAGCTTTCTGGACATTGTTTGAAGAAAGTGACGAATTTCGTTGAATTTAGTCCGCGAGTGTTTGCCTTCGGTTTTTGCTAAGGTCAACCGTGCCTTTATTGTCGCACAGATGGGTCACGTTGAGTCAATTTCGTAGTAGATAAGAGCTTGTTCATCATAGTGCGTGTGACATGCTTTCCGGTGCTTATGTATACAGCTTCAGTAGTAGATATAAGCAAGATCGGTTTGTTTTCTTTGGAACCGGCGCCAAAAACTTGATGTGTCGTTGTGTGGTTGTAAATTATGATTCAAGTTTTAAATTTATATTTTGCCAACTTAACCAAAAACAACACTTTAACGGGCAGTGTACCCGGTCGGTGGGAGTTTTGTGGTAAGTAGGGCGTCGATCACTAAGAGCGAGGAACACTTTCAATTTATTAATACTTTGGTTTTTCTAATCTAAGTTAGTCTAATCTATGATAAACCTATGTTAATTCCCAAATCTAATGGATAAGGGGGGTTTTCAGCCTGAGAGACTGGCACAGATTTTGTGGTGACTATAATCAATTCAAGACACTAAAACACACGCAAGCAAATTAACAAATGATAAAAGAGCGGTCAAGCCAAATATAAGAAAACTATATTAACCATAATTAATACAATCATAACGTTGGTTTGTTTATTTAGTGCAATGATTACTTATCTCGAGGCGGCATATCATTCTTAAGAC